>KQ991037.1:53649-67416 GCA_001598015.1 Dorcoceras hygrometricum | reverse complement strand
CACAAGCGCGCCTTTCACAATTTTCATGATCCCACTCTCGATACGGGTCTTACAGCCGACATCATCCAATTGTTCCAAAGACAACAGATTCTTTGTCAGGGCCTTCACATGTCGTACCTCCTGTATGGTGCGAATAGTGCCATCAAACATTTTGATTTTGATGGTACCAACCCCAGTGATTTTCAAGGCATGATCATTTTCCATGAATAGGGACCCTCCCGAGAATGGTTCATATTGGTTGAATCATTCGCTCCGAGACGTCATGTGCCACGTCACACCTGAGTCCATAATCCATGTGTCACAAAACTTCTGTCTGCCTTTCGCAACTGTTGTTGCTTCACTAAATAATATTTCAGCACCGCCTGAAGTACTCGCCACATTTCCTTGAGAACTTTTCTCAATACTCCTCGTACACTCTTTCTGAAGTACCCTTTATCGCCATATTTATAACAGTAAATATTTTTCTTCTTACTTCGTGACTTTGACTACCATTCCTGTAACTCCCACTGATGTCACGTTCCATTGATCGTCCTCTTATCATCGGCAAGGCCTCGGCTTGCTTTGAAGATACCAATCTATCTTCCTTATTCTTGTGTCGACTTTATTCACTAAGAACCGTGTTTAAAACATCATTGAAGTTTAAAACGTCCGTAAGGATTTTGTTGGTGATGTTGATGATAAGCTGATCATATGAATCCGGTAGACCCTGAAGTAGAAGCTCTGCACTTTCTTTTTCTCTATTATATGCCCCATTGAGGTGATCTGGGAAAATAGGCTATTCAGAGTGTTGATATGATCGGTCATTGACGAGGATTCCGCCATCCGAAGAGTATACAACTTTCTCTTTAGGAAAATATTGTTGTGTAGTGACTTGACCTCGTACATTTTTGTCAGAGTATCCCAAACAATTTTTGCCGATTTTATTTCAACGATACCTGAAAAAACTCCATCTGTTACTGCCAAGTGTATATTGGAAATAGCATCACCATTCATCTCGTTCGACTTTTCATCGTCTGTGACGTCCCTCGGTCTATCTCCAATAGCAGTCAAGCAACGTTTCTTTCGTTAAAATTGCTTGAATCTTCAATTTCCACAGTATAAAATTGTTGTCATTGAATTTTTATATATCATACTTTACCGTCATTATGCGGCTGCTAACAATAATTATCCTGCCTTAATTAAAAATTCAAAAAATCTTTTCTGATGTGAAAGTTCAGTCACAGCTGCAACCATAGAGCATACTCAGAATTTTAAGAAAATTTTCCCTAGGATCTGATACCACTTGTTGGTCCCAGGTGGGACACCTAGAGATAGAAATATTAAATTAGAGAATAAAATAGACACCGAAATTTTACGTGAAAAACCCCTAAAAACTATTAGGGTAAAAACCACGGGCAAGATGAAAAATACCGCTATAATATTTTGAGAATTACATCATCTCACTGAGTTTCAAAAAAGACACACTCTCTCGAGAAACCTATCTATTAGGACCGAAGGATCAGATCTCATATAGCAATAAACTAAAAAACACAAGGGAGGGGCCGAGATCTGATCCTAAAACAAGAATATGAAGCGCAATGCTTCGGTTCTTGAACATTAAAACATAGAGCACCAGAGACAGATCTGGTATGTCATAAAAACATGCGAAAAACATCAGAACTGAATCCTAAATTTTAAAACAACACAACAGATTTATGTTCAACATAAATCTGTTCGACTGTGCAAGTGTGCAATCTGAAATGTATGCGTGCGTTCTAATATAAATTATGCGTATGCGGAACTGTAAATTGTAAAGAGATTACTCAATGTTTGTTTATGGAAGTTCGGATATAAATATCCTACTCTCCCCTTCTTCCTTCTTCAGGAAGGTTCCACTAGAAGATTTGATGATTACAGGCCTTCTGCAAACACCCAGTCACCGAGCCTCGCTCAAGGTGAACTCCTAGCCTCAACAAATGCACACCAGCCGCAACTGTGTGTCTAACAAAACAAGAACTTGTTTAACGTCTCTGTTCAAATACTACAATGATAGTTTTTGTGATTCACTCGCTAATCAATTTCGCACATCTCTCAAAATATGCAAGTGAATCTGTGTGAGATTTTTACAATGTGAACTCTCTGTTTTTCTCTGTTTCCTAGGGAAATGCTCTACAAAAGCTGATTTAGACTCAGCAGTCGACACTCGTAGTAAACTCCTCTCTAATGGCGGTCGACTGCTTCGTCTCTGTTTTTCTTCCCTTTTTGTTGTTGTCTCCTTTTCGTTTTTAATCTTTTCTGTGCATCAACAACAATCACTGCTTCTTCAATGGCGCTTCTCGTATATAAAGCCTCTGTTCAAATTCAATTTGTTGGACACAAGTTCTTCCCGTTGAAAGATGTTCTGAAAAGTACCGACAGGGATTGTCCTTGTGTCCTTTTCTTTTGCAGGCTTTGTGTCGTCTTCTGATTTGGCTTAAATGTTCCAGCAGCTGATATATACCAACAGCTGATTTTTCCATCAGCTGATTAAGCTCAGCAGTTGACTACTGATTAGTCGACTGCTTCGCTTCTTTGTGTTTAACTACTGATCAAAAACTGAATGCTTGCAACGTCTGACTTCTTCAACATCTGAAGCATCTTACTTCTGAATCACTCTTCTGCTGTAACGTTCTTCTGTTTACTACTGATTGCCTCAACTGATGACTGCTTGCAACAGCTGATTGCATCTTCTGCTTAGCGCTACGGCTCTTCAATATCTGGACATCATCTGAATTACATCTTTGTGCACCAGCTGGTCCAGATAACAACATCTGATCAGACTTATTTAAACAACGTATGATCAGACTCCACTTTGGCTTCCATCAACAGCTGATCCATGTACATCTAAGAGCTTCCAGCTAGTTCATTTCATTCCAGCTGATTCAACTTATCTCTCCAGCTGGTCCATCTTCTCCTTAGCGCTCCAGCTGGTTCTTATCGTTCCAGCTGGTTCATCTTACACTTTTAACGCATCGGCTGGTCCAGCTGCTCCAACTGCCTCTTCTTGGTTTCTGTTCCAGCTGGTCCCATTTGATGTTCCAGCTGGTTCAGACTCTCTTTTAGCGATTATCACAGCTGCTGATCTAACTTGCCTCCGCCTAATTACGAACAACTGACTCAACTTTGGACGTCTCCATTGCTAATCCAGCTGCCGTCTTAGTGATAAACCAAACCAGCTGTGAACTTTCCTGATAAGCACTGGTCTTCACATCTTAACTAACATCTGAAATGTTCTCGATGGCTCTCCAGCTGCTGTCAGGTAACTCATCTTTCCTGCACGCTAAGTAGAAACATTAGAAACACAATAACAGGTTTTGTGTAATTCAAAACACAGAACTGGATCTGTTTACACAGATCCATCAATCTCTCACAAAATTATAGAATTAAATATTTATATATATTTATATAAATATATTAGAGAAAATATGAGAGAAAACGGAGGATTTTCGGATGAATGAAATATGATGGAATGCATCATATTTATAGACGAGTTCCTACGTCTAAGCATGAGAAACAAAAAAACAATTTGTTAACTTCCAGGTTTATGCACCGTACTTGTGTATGTGCATTTAATGCTACGTTGCTGATATTAACTAAGTCTATATTTCAAATTTTAGGTTATTGGGATATATTTAGTGGTAGGGGTGAGTATTCGGTCGGTTCGGTTATCGACCGAATCGAATTTTTTTTAACCGTATCGAATCGAATTTTTTTAGCTAATCGAACCGATCAAATTATTTTCAATAACCGATAACAACCGAAATCAAGAAAAATCGGTTATTTCGGTCGGTAACCGAAATAATCGATCTTGTTGGAAAATCTTTTGAAGATCCTGGAATAAATATATAAATAATATAATATATATTATTAAATAATATAAAATATATAAAAAAATAGTTATATATAAATATCGGTTATTTCGGTTAACCGAATTCCGGAATTGGAAAACGGTAATCGAACCGAAACAACCGATTTAACCGATTTTTAAAATAAAAACTGATTAATCGGAATAACCGAACCGATTTAATAATTCGATTCGATTTGATCGGTTAATTCGATTTAATCGATGTTTTGCGCATCCTTATTCAGTGACTCCAAAGGGATTCAAATTCAAATAATGGAGAGAAGAAACTCTAATTTGACCAATGTGAGTACTATCTCCAATTATTAGAAATTCTCGTTGTAACCGAAACATGTGTCAAATGTGTTATTTTCTTCTTGGTTTTGGACCACTTTTTTATTTCTCAAAATATAAAACTGTAGAGCAATCATAAATTTTCAATAACAAATAGTATTAATAGTATTGATAACAACAATTTGTATTTTTAATTTTCTTAAAAAACATGAATTGATCATTAAAATAATCAGTATTCCACTCCTTTTGGGTGATGGAGATGTCAGTTAAACTTAATCACATATAGATGAAAATCTTATACTCGCCCCGACTTGTAGTTTGTTCAATTTTAATTTAATAAAATCATGAATCATTAGTGTTAGTGTTAGAAATAGCATGGTTTTAGTTTAATTTATATGTAATTCTAAGATATTCGTGGTCTTGAAGGATAGTTTTTAATCATTATTAATACAAAAAATTCACGTAACACAACCTCATTAATTAATTTGTCTTGTCCTAATGATTTCGATTGCCTAATAGTAATTGCACATTGAAATCGTCTGACCACTAAACGTTATTCACCCTCAAAATATAGGGATCCACTGAAGGACCTCCCACGCTCCGATATGATATCTTAGCTCCAACTCCAACTCCAAATCCAAAAAACAGGCTGGTTAATAAAAAATTAAGAAACCCTACGAACAATTTTTAACCAAAAAAGTAGACATTATTGTTATGATTAAAGCGAAGACCTCGAGAAAAATTTCCTCGAGCAACGACTTAATGATTTATAAAGGATGACGTGTGTGTGTGTCAGAGTCCTGCAACTTATATGTTTTCTTTCTTTTTGGTTCATGTTCTTGTAATTTGTAATTTTAGTCTAGTAATTACGGCTTGGACAAATTTTTAATAATTTTTTTAATATTTTTAAAATTAAAAAAACTTAAAATATATGCTTGGAAAAGATTTTTATAAAAAAATTTTAAAAAATAGTTTTAAAAAATTAGTTTTGAAGTACACTTTTTGAAGAACAAGTGAAATATGTTTTATAATGTTTTTAGACTATAAAATATAGGTAACTTTTATACAAATGATCAATTAAATAGATTAATTTTTTAATGTAATTTTAATACTATTTCTTAATTATAAATCATTTTCTAAAATAATTATCTAAATATTTTTTACTTTAAAAATATTTTTATAAAATAGTTGTTCAAACATATACTTAACTTTAAAACACTTTCAAAACATTTTGCAAGATTTTTTTTAAAAACACTTTTTATAAAAATATTTTCAAAAAACTTGTCCAAACGGAGTATATGTTTTTTATGTTTGTTATTTATAGTTGGATAGTTGAAATGAAATAGAAAATTGATGATATATCAGTGAAATTGCTCACAGAACAACAATGCATTCCATCCCACATCGGTACTCTAATGTAAAAAGATGAAAAATGAAGAAATAAAAAACAATTTAATGGACTAAAATGGTTAATTGGCTTCCATGCCAAAACAATGAAACATATACGAGTTATTGGGGAAAAACTAATATCACATAATAATATGATAATTAAAAACGATTAGCCAATAGTGTATATCAATTATTTAATGAAATTAATCAACTCTCCAATATTTTTAGGAAGTCTCTTGTGATATGGTCTCACGTGTGAGTCATATCAATTCGGCTGATATTATAACAGAAAGTAATACTTTTAATATAAAATAATATTATATGTGATGGGAATGAGGAACCGGTACCGTGAGCTCTTAGACAACTCAGACACCAATTCATGGATCGAAACACAGATTACGTGCATTTAAAAATATTTTGAAATCAGCACGTAATATCGCGCCTAAGTTGGATCAGCACGGGCAGCGCTACGTGCTTGTCCAGATCGCGAACAATCTGATCTGTGAAAACATGAGCTGCAATAGCTCTGGTTCATTGAAGGTTTTAGCACCAAGAAGTACATCAGATTAATTATAAAAACCAAGCGAAAAATATCTGAATATTTCTCTAAGATTTAAAATCGAAAGCTGTAAGTTTTATCATGCGATGCAACTGTATGCAGAAAGCTGTAAAATCAGTATGCTGGATTTGTTTATGAAAGTTCGGAGCTAAATCTCCTACGTCTCCCCTTTTCCAAACTGGAAGGCATCATTAGAAGACTTTGATCTTACACAACTTGTACAGACCCCCTCAGCTGAGACTTACTCATTGTCCAAAGCTGAACTCCTAACTACACACAACAGCTCGTAGGCTGTGTGACTCAATCAACAAGAACATGTTTAACGTCTCTGTTCAAAGACTACATAGACTTTTGTATTTCTGGGTTGATTCACTCATCTATTCTATTAAGCTCACGGCTCTTATATGTGAGTGAATCTGTGTGTGAAAAATATTCAGTGTAAGCTCACTCTCTCTTGTGTTTTCTTACATACTAGGAAGTGCTTCTACAAAGCTAATATATTCATTTTCTTCTCTGTTTGTGCAGTCGACTACAGATTCTGCATTTAAGCTCTTGGCTTGTGTACCAGTTCACACCTGAGCATTAGCTCCGCTTGTACATCAGCTGCCACCTGAGTATACAAGCTCTCGACTGTTGCGCATTGCTTTGCTTTCTATTTTTCGTCTCTCTCTACTCCACGCACTAGTCTTTTAATCATCTTTCTTGACATATAAAGCCTTTGTGCAAATGTATCCGTTGGACACAAGTTCTTAGCCGTTGAAAAGGCTTCTGTAAAGTTCTGACATAGTTGTATCTTGTGTCCTTTATCATTTAATGCGTTTGCAGGCTTTGTGTCTTTGCGCTCTCTTCGTCATTAATGTGTTTGTAGCCTTGGTAGACTTTGAGCTCTGTCTCTATCAGACAAATTAGTTTGTCTTCTAGTATTCTGAATAAAGCTTGTATAAACTAATTCGTCTGAGTTGATATTTCACAAAGCTCCTGATCTGATCTGATATCACACTTTCGCCCTAAGTTGATATGTCTGAGCTGGTTTATCCGAGCTGGTTTCTCAGCTAGTCTGATACGAAGCCTGCTCTGATCTGATTCTGCCCGTTCTGTTCTTCTCTTTGCTTGACTTCGTTTGACCAGCTCTGGCACGAATTGTATGCTGTTCCTCTGAGCTCGTCCCTGAGTTGATCCTCTACGAAGCTCTCTCTAAGCTATTCTTGCTCTAATCTGCTTCGTATTGATATGCTTTGAGCTGATTCGGTTCTGTTTCTCTGAACTTATCTCTTCTGATCTAATCTGCTACTCTGAACTGATCAGTTCTATACTGTTCTTATCTGCTCTTAGTCTGCTGTTTTAGCTTAGACTTTCTCAGCTGATTTGATTCTCGATGCGCCTTTAATCTGATCTATTCTAAACTCTGAGCTTATCTGTGTGTTTCTCTATGCTGACTGCTCTTGGCTGATCTCTGAACCGAACACATCTCTTCTGAGCTGATACCTGCTCTGAACTGATTTCTTATGTGCTGATCTTCGCTCTAAGTTGGATCAGCTTGGATATCGTCTACCGGATCAGCTTGGACGTCCCCTACTGTTCCAGCTTGGACATCTTCTCAATAGCACACAACTCATTGCATTCAGCTTGATTTCAATCTGCTACAGTACAGCTCTTCAGCTCGCTGTTTATCTGAACCAGCTTGCTTCTGATCTGAACCAACTCGCTGTGATCTGCTTCAATTTACCTTGCGCGCTTCAATTAACTTGTTAGAAACATAACGGTAGGTTTTGTATTTATCAAAATTAAGATTTGATCTGTTATACATATCCAATAATATGATTTCTCATCAATTGGATGGAACGGACATCAATCTCACGAAATTAACCCGTGAGAATTTTTCCTTATTTCCAAATTGTGATAATTATAGCGTCACACGTCTACTTTATTTAAGAATGGAAACACTCGTGGAAGAATTTCACACATCCGTTCGGTAGCACATTAATTATAGGTTAAATATAATGCAAACAGTCCTATAACATTTATTAAAATAATAACAAAGTTGTGGTTGCTTTAAATTGGAATAAATAAAATAATCTTTCCAATCTAATAAAGATCATTCTCTCCTATATATAAAAAGGGAAACAGAAGACTACCAACAACTTTTTGTTGTTTATTTACTCAATTGTCAACAAGAAAATGACTGCCAACAACAAAGAAAACTCTAAAGCTAAGCTTTTCTCCAATTGCTGTTAACTAAGATAATCTTGATTATATACTCGATCGATATGATAATTTTCAAACTAATTATGATTTCTTATAACTGTTACCTAATGTTAAAGAATTGATGAAGTCTTGTTTGATGAGAGATCGAGGATGTATTACATATATTTCACTATAAGAATTGTATTTTCTAATGATGTTAGTGTTTAAAGGGTGCGACGATCCTGAAAACTTTTTAATCAATTGACATGGACCTCGCGATACCTAGTTAATTAAAACTTATTATGGTATTATATTAGCATGTATGTTTTTATATAGGTTTTCTTAATTTGTTTAGCTAGGGCTTACAGTTGTGGAATTAGAGATTATTTTGGATCTTAGCTAAAAGAGCTATAGGTATGCATAGAAAGTCAATTGAGGTTGCATAACAATTTTAGAGATTTACTTGATTCGTCCCACATCTAAATCACCATTAGATTAGACGTTTTGTTCTTTTTTCCTTCCTAAAAAGTTTGATCTTTTAACTGCTTCGTTAGATCGATTTTCTGAAATTTTTGCCATGTCTATTTTTTTTTATTAATTTTAATTGCATGCAATTGGTTGACAAATATTATCCGAGACATACTATTAGGATAGAAAAAATAGACATAGGAGTTTAGAAAGGAGGTTGAATAAACTCCTTTCGAAATCTTTGTGTTTTAAATACTTTGCAGATCAGCAGGATACTAGTGGATAGCACTTTATCAGTCAATCTGTTTCTTGAGCAATAAAAAGTTTATGCGGAAAAGTTCAATTAAACAGTGAACAATACGAAGAATGCAAGTAAATAAAAGTAGCTGAGAGATAGAGTTTGTTTCTGAAACTTTGAAGCAATGCTTCTATGTCTTCCCTTCTTCCAAGATTTGAAGGATTTCACTACAAGATTTGATTTGACTACAGTGTATCCTAATCCAGTCAGTCAGGCGGCACCCGAGCTGAACTCCTAGTATCAACAGCTACAACAACATGCAGGCTGTATTTTACAAAGGATTGTCTAAGGTTTTTCTTGTAATCTGATATAAAGAACAAAGCCTAGAAAGCTTCGGAAACAAGCTGAAACTAGTAACAACTATAAAATTTTCTGTGAGCTGAAATATATCAGTATTGCAATTGCGTATCATTCATGTATTGGCAATTATTTATTGAGTAACGTCCGTAACTTGTCATCTGACAATCTTCCTCCTATATATACTCTTTGGATCCAACGGTAATAAATATTACATGTATATCCATCGGATGGACGATAGTCTGAAGCCAATAAATGTACATATAATTCTTGTACTGTGCCTTGTACTATGTCATTAATTGTTTTTCGTTTTTAGCACAACTTTGACAACTCATATAGAAGTAGTTTTTAGATTATTCTGGTTTTAGCCGAAAGTGTTCCAAGAGTATAAGTCATCCTCATAAGTCAACACGTCAATCGAGCTAGTGATTTGAAATATACATGTTATGATCTGAAGTCCTGACCTTAAATTATCTAAGCTGAAACACTCTGAGCTGCTTGTTTATGCTCACCAAAAATGCGTATTGTTCGTGTATTGGGACTTGTGTGTTGAGTAGCGTCTGTAACTTGTCATCTGATGATCTTCCTCCTATATATACTCTTTAAACCCAACTGTAATAATGTTACCCGTAGATACATCGGACGGATCCTTGAACGATGTCTGAAGCCAATAAATATGCATTTAATTCATGGATTATACCTTTTACTGTGTCAATAAATGCTTTCCAATTTTAGCACAACTTTGACAACTCTCAAATAGAAGTAGATTTTAAACTATTCTGATTTTAGCCAAAAGTGTTCCAACGATTATATATGATCCTCAAAAGTAAACACGTCAAATCGAGCTACTGATTTGAAAATATAGCTGTTATGATCTGAAGTCATGAGCTGAAATTTTCTAAGCTGAAACACTCTGAGTTGCTTATCTAAGCTGATCTGGTCCGAGCTCCTGATCTATTCTAAAATTGTTCTAGTCTGATCTGATTTGGTCTGAACTGATATGGTCTAAGCTGATCTGGTCTGAGCTGATCTGGTCTGAGCTGATCTTTGTCTGATCTGAACTGGTCTAAACTGATTCTAGAACTGAGTTGTCCTTACTCAACTTGACTTCGATATGATCTTAAAGAACAACGAAGTAAGCTTCGGTCTAATCTGATTGCTTAGTCTCTTAGCTGATTTTTGTTTTCACCAAAGATATAATATTCAACACATACTAACTCAATACTAGTAGATGATTCACATAGTTGCATACGTTGTATGTGTGTATTTATAGTTGTTACTCAAGATAAGCTGCGAGCTGAAAAAGCGCTGTAGCGGATCGGAAGATAAGCTGTGAGCTGAAAATGCGTTGTAGCAGATCGGAAGCGAGTTGAAAGCGATGAACTGAGTGCTTTTGAGAAGATGTCCAAGCTGGAACAGTAGGGAACGTCCAAACTGGTCCAGCAGACGACATCCAAGCTGATCCAGCTTAGAGAAAAGATCAGCACGAAGAAACCATTTCAGAGCAGGTATCAGCTTAGGAGAACATCGTTCAGTTCAGAGATCAAATGCAGATCAGAGTCCAGTTTACAGTTCAACGGATCAGTTCATATAAACAACTTAGATAAGAGCAGGTTCAGACTAGAAGCGTAGAGAGAATCAGATCAGCTCAAAGCTTAGAAAATATCAGAATTAGTTCAGATAAGATTAGAAGCGCAGTGAGAATAAGATAAGCCAAGAGCAGTTCAGATCATAATAGATTAGAATCAGCTCAGAACAGATTAGAAGCGCAACGATAATCAGATCAGCTCAGAGCTTAGAACAGATCAGATCGGGAGATCAGCTCAGAGTAAGCAGATTAGAACATATGAGATCAGATCAGCAGAGAGAAGAAAATCAGCTTAGAGATTACGAGAGCAGCTCAGAGCTTAGAACAGACCAGGTCGAGTAATCAGCTGATAAGCAGCTCAGAAAGAATCAATGTAGTATATATATCAGTTCAGAGTGAACAGATCAGAGCATAATCGATCCAGATGAGCTGAGAACGTCTAAGCTGAAACAGCAGAGCTGGAATAGTACAGAACAGAGAAACGAATAGATCAGCTCAGAGCTTAACAGAGTAGATCAGCTTAGAGTATATCAGAACAGCACAACACTGAGTTATCAGCTTATTAGTTGAGAGAAGAACAGAATAGACAGATCAGATCAGAGCAGGCTTCGTATCAGATCAACTCGCAGTGAACAGAAGCAGCTTAGATCTTTACGAACAGATCAGCTTAGATTTTAACAGAGTCGATCAGCTTAGGGCAGATTTGATCAGATTAGAACAAGAGCAGCTTAGAGAAGAAGCGCAGAAACAGATCAAGAGCTGAAAGACTTAGATTAGAAAAGTTTAGAGCAGATTAGAGAAGAGCAGATCTGTAACGCCCCAAAATCCATAGGACCACATTTATGCATTTTATTAATCATATGGGCCATTTGGCAATTTTAAATATTATGTATCTGCTGAATTGTTGATTTCAGCAGGTAATGGTGCGCTGCGGCTGATATCAGCAGGTAACTCCAAAGAGCAATGCACAAGTTGGTTTGAAATTGATTGTAAAATGTTTTAAGGTGGTGAAATGATTTCTTTAAAGGAAGGTTTGGTGTTTTACAAATTAAAATGATATGAGGGGAATTTTACTAAATTTTGAAGGTGTGTCATGCTTGATTTCTCAAGTAGCTTGCCACTAATCCCTTTCATATAAATACTTGTTTCTAAAGTAAGATTTGTATCATTGCGTTGTGTTATCCAAGGCCTACGTTTTTCCGTGTCATAGTTATATTGTTTTGATTAGGTTGTGCTGTATTAAATCAGTAGCAATGGTTGTATATTTATATCGAATAGCAGCTATTGTAATCGCAATTGCAAAGTTATATGAAATACTCTGTTTTCCGCATATGTTTTAGCAGTAGCGCGCACATTTGAGTATCTGCTGATCTTCGATTTTGTTTCGTGTCTCGTTTCTTTTGAGTTATAAGAAATGCAGCTTATAACAAATTATCTTTTAGCCCTTCTTTTATTTGAAAATTTTTATTTACCTCAATTCTCGTGGCCCCGTTGGGTTAGGGTGCCACAACATGGTATCAGAGCAACGTTCCTGAGATAAACACATGCACCATCAGCTGGATCAAAGTTCATCGTCTGTTCTTCTAAAGTTGTGAGTTTATTTTCAGAGCATTGTCTTTAAAAATTATTTAGCATGTTCTGATTTATGCATGTGGTGGATTATGGGCTATAGAATATAAAATGTCAGGAAGAGGAAGAGGAAGAGCTAGAAGCAGTGTTCCTCTAGAAGAGACCGAAAGTGATAACAATGTTAACATCACCCAACTACTAAGAATGCTGGTAGAACAAAATAACAACAGAGGAAATGGTCATTCTTCCAGCAGCAGGGGACCAAGCAACGATGATCCCCAAGAGAAATTTAGTCGCCAGAAGCCTAAGGAATTTAGTGGAACTACTGATCCACTAGTTGCAGAAGGATGGATTAAATCCATGGAGATTATTTTTGAGTACCTCCAACTGTCTGATTTAGATAGGCCAAGGTGCGCTATCTACATGCTAAGGGATGATGCGATGATCTGGTGGGAAGGAGCCAAGTTGTCTGTGGATCTGCTGAATCTCTCATGGGCAGATTTCAAGCGAGTATTCTATGAGCAATACTTCACAGCGGGGAAAAGATCTGAACTGAAAAGGGAATTTTTGACCCTTAAGCAAGGGAGTTTAACCGTACAAGAGTATGTGCGGACATTTGAAAGAGGGTGCTATTTTGTGCCACTGATAGGAAGTGACCCAGAGGAGAAATTGAGTCACTTCATAGAAGGATTGAAACCAATGTTCAAAATGAATGTGAGGTTGTCAGTGCCAAGAACTTACAGGGAAGCAGTGGATAGAGCCCTGCAAATGGAAAGAGATTGGAAAGATCTCGATGAAGAAAGGCAGCAAAAGAGACAAGCCTTTCAGCAGAAAGATCAAAGGCCATTTAAGAAACAGAACAAGAACCAGCAGAGGCCGCAGGAGCAAAAGCCTCTACAAATTCAACCTATAAGCTCCGTTCCTGCTGGTAGCAATAGGCCATTATGTCCTAAGTGTCAAAAGCCTCATTTGGGACAATGCAGACATGGACAAAACGTCTGCTACAAGTGTGGAATGCCTGGACATATTTTGAAGAATTGTCCAAAATCCAAGCAACTGGTGACCAGCAGAGCTTATGTGATGACTGCTGATCAAGCTCCTCCAGAGTCTACGGTGGTTACAGGTGAAATTACGATAGCTGGAATTCCTTCTCTAGCTTTGTTAGATTCAGGAGCTACGCATTCATTTATCTCCACTAAGTTTGTTGAGAAATTGTCTATTCAACCAAAGCAAGTAATGATAGGCTATAGTGTGATGGTACC
>KQ991037.1:2993-47843 GCA_001598015.1 Dorcoceras hygrometricum | reverse complement strand
CCCAAAATCTTTAGGACCATATTTATGCATTTCATAGATCATATGGGCCATTTTGGCAATTTTAAATATCATGTATCTGCTGAATTATTCATTCCAGCAGGTAAGATTTGCGCTACGGCTGATTTCAGCAGGTAACTCCAAGAAGCGATGCACGAGTTGATTTTAAATCGATTGGAAAATGTTTTAAGGTGGTGAAATGATTTCTTTAAAGGAAGGTTTGGTGTTTTACAAATTAAAATGATATGAGGGGAATTTTACTAAATTTTGAAGGTGTGTCATGCTTGATTTCTCAAGTAGCTTGCCACTAATCCCTTTCATATAAATACTTGTTTCTAAAGTAAGATTTGTATCATTTGCAAAGAAAAATTTTAAAGTGTTCTTCAAAGAAATTTCCAGAAGAATTTGTGTGTTGCTCAAAAGGGAGGATTCTGCAGGAATTAGCTGTGGTTGCCAAGCTTCAAATTAAGGCACGTAAAAGCTGATCTTTTCTACACTATTTGACGCATATATTGTGTTTTAATGAATCTGCTTGCCTGTATATTATTGATATATTGAAAGTTCATGTTGGAATTGATTTAGACATGATAAGGAAAGAAAGATGGGTTCGAAAATGATGTTTCGATATTTGTAAGGCTTCCAGTTTGTGTTCAGAAAGTTTATGAAGTTTTATATGTACTGAGGATTCGAATTCATTTCCAGAAATGTTATGAAAATTCTTCTTGCAGTAGCTGTAATATTAGCGATCGTTGTTTTGATGTTACAAGCGTTTTTCATAAAATTCAGCAGATGCACTGTTCATCGGCAGATGTGTCTTTCTTTAGTAATATCAGCAGTTGTTTTCCTTTGATTTGGAATCAGCAGCTGCATTGTGATTTTAAATTCAGCAGTTGTTTTAATTTCAAGTACTGTTCATTCCAGCTGGTACTAATCTTGCGACTGTTACTATTCATTTATATAATCGTGTTAGCACTTTTCCTTGCAACTGATTGATGTGCTAACGATGTCGTTCCATTTAGTTATATAAAGATCAGCAGGTAGTTTTGTATTTCGTCTGCTGATCACTATAACGACACCGTTTCACTTTATATAAAGATCAGCAGGTAGTTTTGTATTTCGTCTGCTGATCACTATAACGACACTGTTTCACTTAATACAAAGATCAGCAGGTAGTTTTGTATTCGTCTGCTGATCACCCCAACGACATCGTTTCATTTTATATTCTTGCGACTGGTACTGTTCACCAGCAGATGTATTTCATTTCATATCAGCAGGTATTAGTCTTGCGACTGGTACTATTCATTTCGACTGGTTTTCTCTTAATCGTTTCCAGTTTAACGATATGTTTCCAGAGTTGAATTCAATAACTCAGTAAAGTTTTAAAATAGGAAGCAAATGTTTTAAATGATGGAACCCGATGTTTTACAGAAATGTTTAAAGAAAGATTGTTAAGGAACGAAAAATGTTTTAGATTATGGCATAGACAGTTAAGGTCACCAAGGAGAAGGGTGAGCAGTTGTCAAGATTTCAATTGCCCTTTCATATGAGCTATATGCTAGAACTGATATCGGAAGTCATTTTGATCAAAGTGCAACACGGACCAAATAGAACTTATGCCATGATCAGCTGAAAACGAAATTGAAAGAAATGAGAAGCTGGGCTATCATCCCCTGTTTCTGCCATTGAAATGTTTATGAAAATGATATTGTGTATTGAAGTTCCTTAACATATACATTGTACAAATGTCTGCCTGCATTCTAATGAAATTGATACTACTCAGATTTTACTTGCTGAGCCTTTAGGCTCACTAGCTTTTAAAATAGTGCAGGTACGACAGCTGAAGGAGGAACAGCAGGTGCAACTTGAATCAGCAGATGGGTGGCGTTGTGTTTATCCAAGGCCTACGTTTTTCCGTGTCATAGTTATATTGTTTTGATTAGGTTGTGCTGTATTAAATCAGTAGCAATGGTTGTATATTTATATCGAATAGCAGCTATTGTAATCGCAATTGCAAAGTTATATGAAATACTCTGTTTTCCGCATATGTTTTAGCAGTAGCGCGCACATTTGAGTATCTGCTGATCTTCGATTTTGTTTCGTGTCTCGTTTCTTTTGAGTTATAAGAAAAGCAGCCTATAACAAATTATCTTTTAGCCCTTCTTTTATTTGAAAATTTTTATTTACCTCAATTCTCGTGGCCCCGTTGGGTTAGGGTGCCACAAGATCAGATCAGGAGCTTCGTGAAAGATCAGCTCAAACAATTAGTTTGTACAAGCTTTATTCAGAATACTAGAAGACAAACTAATTTGTCTGATCGAGACAGAGCTCAAAGTATACAATGGCTGCAACGTATGAAGAGCTCAAAGTCTACAATGGCTGCAATGCATTAA
Organism: Dorcoceras hygrometricum; assembly: GCA_001598015.1. NCBI lineage: Eukaryota > Viridiplantae > Streptophyta > Magnoliopsida > Lamiales > Gesneriaceae > Dorcoceras > Dorcoceras hygrometricum. The sequence continues at coordinate 45,456 of KQ991037.1, read as the reverse complement.
ATAAAGATAGAGCTCAAAGTCAACAAAGCTTGTAAACGCATTTAATGAGAAAGAACACAAGATACAACTATGTTGGAACTCTAAGAAGCCTTTTCAACAGCTAGGAACTTGTGTCCAATTGATACACTTGCACAAAGGTTTTATATATCAAGAAGACGATGAACAGACAAGTGTGAAAAAGAAAGAGATGCACGAGAGAAAAACAGAGAGCAAGTGCATGTGCAATAGTCGAGAGCTTGTACACTCAGGTGGCAGCTGATGTACAAGCTGAGCTAGTGCCCAGGTGTGAGATGGTGCACAGGCCGAGAGCTTAAACACAGAATATATAGTCAACTGCACGACATGGGAAGAAGATGAAGATATAAGCTTTTAAAGAAGCACTTTCCAGTGTGAGAGAAAACATATGAGAGAGTGAGCTTACACTGTAATATTCTCACACACAGATTCACTCACATATATCGAGAGATGTGCTGAATAGAATAGATGAGTGAATCACAAACAAACACAAATAATTATAGTCTTTCTCACAGAGACGTTAAATAAGTGAACAAAGTCACACAGCCTGTGAGCTGGTGTACAGCAGAGTGCTAGGAGTTCTCGCAACTTGCGGGCTGTTGGATCAGGTCTGTACAGATTGCTGTAAGATCAAATCTTCTATTGAATCCTTCCGACAATGGAAGAATGAAAGACGGAGGAGATTGAGCTACGAGCTGACACGGATTGACGAGATCTATGTGAGCGCCAAGACACAGATTGACGAGATCTGTCCGAGCTGACACAGATTGACGAGATCAAATCTTCTATTGAAAAGTGCAGCAATCTCTTCTGTCGAGCTGACACAGATTGACGAGATATGTGTGAGCGCAAAGACCTTTAATGATGGTTGTGCTGAATTAATAGCGCATGTGACAGAGTTAGAGAAAACGAAAGAGATTCTGTAAATTTGATTATCATTTATCTTCTAATCTGGATAGATGAAAATTTTAGTAGCATATGATTTTTTTTTCAAAATTCATATCGTGCATGCTGTTTTCTATAAATTTTCGTCCCTGAAAAATGTTTTATTTTGGACTCGTTCTCTGTTAAAGGGGAGTTTTTTGTTTTAATTATTCAGAGGAAGACAAGATTCCGAACCTTTTTTGATTCCCACAAAAAGGAGGAGAAATATTTCAAATCTGTTTATTAGTGCTTATTTTTATCCAGGTTTTGTGTTAATCAAAAGGGGGAGATTGTTGGATCTGTGTAACAGATCAGATCTTAATTTTGATAAACACAAAATATGTTGTTATGTTTCTAATGATTTAATCAAGTGTGCAGGTCTAAGCTGAAACAGATCAGATGCGAGCTGAAGAATCGTGCTTCAGCAGATAAGTTGCAAGCTGAAGAAGCGCGCTGTAGGAGATCGGGATCAAGATGAAAGCGACGATGTAATGCCCAGGAAATCCATAAATCCACAATTCATTTATTTAGTATCGAAGGGTTAAACTGATATTTTGCATTTAACAAATTTAGGTTTTGGCTTGAGATGATTTCTTCAGTTTAGCTCGGGCGGTTCACGGACGGTTCCAGCAAGAATGAACCCAAGCACAGTTTGGCTCGGTTTTCTTTTAAAAAAGATTTTTTTAAAACAGCATGATTACGGTTGGTAGTGAAACCCATGCCTTGTGTAAGAGCTTTTTACCTACTACATTTTTACATTATTGAGCTTATAGAAGGCATGGGGAAGCTCCTTTCCGCAACATAACCAACCAAAGTTTTCCTTTTGAGTTTTTGAGCATTTTTATCATGCTTGTGGGAGGTTCAAGCTGGAAGGCATGGGGAAGCTCCTTTCCGCAACATAACCAACCAAAGTTTTCCTTTTGAGTTTTTGAGCATTTTTATCATGCTTGTGGGAGGTTCAAGCTGGAGCTGTTCTCTGCAACCTATCGTTCAGCGTCGTTCAGCATAAGGCAAGTACTTTCTGTTCTTTGATGTATCCTTGAAAGCATAGTATGTTCCTTTCAGCTTATGTGCTTGAGTTTTTAGTTCCTCCAGAGTTTATGGTTTTTATTTTCGCTGAAATGGTTTTCTAATATTTATGAGGGTTCGCAGAAGTGTTTTGCTTTTCTAAAGTGATCGAAAGGTTGGTTTCTTTTTCAAACAAATGTTAGTCTTTCAAAATTGATGGGATGTACAAAGACAGTTTCAAAGAAAATTCCTCTTATGTTATAGCGAGTACGTTGTACTGAACGACTAAAAGATGAGGTTCTGAGCTGATAGGCAAAGTTGGTCTAAGTTAGAACTATGTTATGACCTGATAAGTTTAGCTAATCTACTCGAACTTATCCAAGGTGGATTCAATACTCTGTTGTTACTCTAGTCTAGTATGATTCGAGGTTCTGAGCTGATAGACAAAACTAGTCTAGTTAGAGCCCTGTTCTGGTATCTGATAAGCTTAACCAGTCGGTTTGAACTTTTCCCAGCTGTTTCAGTACTCGTGCTGGATGGCTAAGGATGGGGTTCTGAGCTGATAGGCAAGCTGGTCTAATTGGAACTCTGCTCTAATCTGATAAGCTTAGCTAATTGGTCCGAACTTCTCCAAGCTGTTTTCGGTACTTGTGCTAGATAGTTAGGGATGAAATCTTGAGCGGATAGGCAGAGCTGGTCTAGCTGGAGCGCTGTTCTGGCCTGATAATCCTGGCTAATCTGTTCGGACTTCTCCGAGCTGTTTTTCAGTATCCTGTTGTTATTCTAATCTCGCATGGTTCGTTCGATCCTTTCCGAGCTGGTTTCTTATTCAAACAGCTTCCAAGCCTGAGAGAACTCAAAACTGAACAGCTCATAAGATGATGAAACTGTAAACTGAGAAAACGTAACATAACATGCTTAAACATACTTAAAAACATTTTAAAAATTTTCTGGCATTAAAGGAAGTAAACATTAACATAAAATTTCCTCAATCATGCGGTTGTAAACAACCCTGTTCTTATTTTATTTCTTTACGGTGCAGAAACACCTCCATAGGTCAGTTCATTTGATCAAGCTATCATCTGAATTCAGGAACTGGAGAATAAATCCCAACTTAACTGTTGAAGGGGGCATTTAGTTCGTCAACTAGGATCCTTGGAGGGGCACACCGATCCGTCAACCAGTGTACTCACCCTCTCTGTACTGACCGTCTGGTATCTTTGTCATAAATCATTTAACTTTTGAAATGTATTTCCTTTAAAACGTTTCTCTGCTGAGATTTCCTTTCAAACTGTTTTCTGATCTAAAAATATCGCTGATAAATCTAGGGTTCGTTGTTTTAAAACTCCTTTAATATTTTAAAGTACAGGGAGTACATCGGAAACTCAAACGAAGAAGAAACTTGGATCAGCTCAGGCTATAGGAACGAAAAAATAGATAGCCGAGCTCTCAGCCGAGGAACTATATCTTGAAACTGGTATAAATAAGAACAGATTAGAGTTATACCGTTGAATGAAAGCTGAACAAAGAAGGATTTAACTTGAAATTACTGTATCGGTCCAGAATGGGCCTAAGATGGGCAGCTCGGAGTAAAGCAGCACGTGAGCGTATTGGTTCAGAATAGAAAATCAACTCTGGGCTGATTGGCTAACTCAGATTAGGGTAATTAGGACGGATCGCAAGATTAGAGCAGATCTAAGTGAGGAAAAACAGATTACGAGCATGAAAATCAGCTCGGAGAGGAAAAAACTTACGAGCATGAAAATCAGCTCGAAGAAGAAAACAGCTTACGACTTGTTGGTCAACTCGGTTTGGGAAATTCAACCCAACTTAGAAATTAGATCTCGAGCGGTCAGACAATGAAATCGGCTTGCAAAAGGACTGAACAAAGGAACCAGCTCGGAGATGGGCTGGACAACGAAACCAGCTCGGAAGCGGTCTGAACAATGAAACCAAATTGGAAGATGTCTGAACAAAGAAACCAGCTTGGAAAAAGTGGGCTGAACAATGAACCAGCTTGGAAGCGGGCTGAACAATGAAACCATCTTGGAAGCGGGCTGAACAATGAAACCTCTTTCAGCTTTCAGTTTACAGTAAAAGCTATTTCCATGCCTGTACTGTCTGCCTTTGCTATTTCCAGGTTTACTTGCTGATCCCCTAGGCTCACTAGCTTTCTTGGATACAGGTGAGGATGTTCAGTGAGAGCTGAAAGACGCGAGCTGAATCAGGACGGGAAGTGTGTTTATCAACACGCCAGTGTTTCCCTACTGTACAGACCGTATTACTTTTTGAATGAGGTTGTATTAGACATCTCATTTCGATTTGTTTCTAAACTGATTTTTGAACGGTTTGTATCAAACGTTATCTATATTATTTTCGCACTCCAATCTGTTTCGTTCGAAGCTATTTCAATACGCAAGTTGTTTTGTGCTTCGATCTGTTTTGCTCTAAATTGTTTTAGCCCGCAAGTTGTTTGCGTTGAACGACAGTAATATGATTATTGTTTTCTCGGCCTAAGTAAGATCATCTTATGAAATTTATCATCAATTCTTACCATCTGTTTGCTCATATGTAATCTGAATCATTTCGTTTATTGCAAAACCACCCCTTGTATGCTTTCTTCCAAATCCTAAATTTGAAAAAGTTATACGCTTTCCTCTGTACTTTAGAGAACTTTTTTGTAAAAGTGGTGGACGAGGACGCCACAGAAGAACTGAGTGCTTTTGAGAAAATGTCCAAGCTGGAATAGTAGGGGACGTCCAAACTGGTTCAGCAGACGACATTCAAGCTGATCCAACTCAGAGAGAAGATCGGCACAGAAGAAACCAATTCAGAGCAAGTATTAGTTCAGTTCAGAAATCAAGTGCAGATCAGTGTTCAATTTACAGTTCAATGGATCATATCAGATGAATCAGTTCAAAGTAAACAGCTTAGAGAAGAGTAGGTTCATATCAGATTAGAAGTCCAGAGAGAATCAGATCAGCTCAGAGCTTAGAACAGATTAGAATTAGTTCAGATCAGATTAGAAGCGCTATGAGAATCAGATAAGCCAAGAGCAGTTCATATCAGAACAGATTAGAATCAGCTCAGATCAGATTAGAAGCGCAGCAAGAATCGGATCAGATCAGAGCTTCGAACAGATCAGATCGGGAGATCAGCTGAGAGTAAGCAGATTAGAACATATGAGATCAGATCAGACAGAGAGATTAGAAGCGCAGCAAGAATCGGATCAGATCAGAGCTTCGAACAGATCAGATCGGGAGATCAGCTGAGAGTAAGCAGATTAGAACATATGAGATCAGATCAGCAGAGAGAAGCAAATCAACTTAGAGAACGAGAGCAGCTCAGAGCTTAGAACATATCAGATCGGGTAATCAGCTCAGATAAGCAGCTCAGACTACAATCAGCGTAGTATATATATAAGTTCAGAATGAACAGCTCATAGGAGAATCGGTCCTGATCAGCTGAGACCGTCTAAGCTGAAACAGCAGAGCTGGAACAGTAAAGAACAGATAAACGAACATATAAGCTCAGAGCTTAACATAACAGATCAGCTTAGAGTACATCAGAACAGCGCATCACTGAGTGATCAGCTTATCAGAACAGGCAGATAAGATCAGAGCAGGCTTCGTATTAGATCAGGTCACAGTGAACAGAAGCAGCTTAGAGCTTTTCTATGTTCATGCGCAGGCAGAAGAGTGGTCGCAAGGCTGTCTCTGGAAAGAACGAGTTCGATATCCCTTTGATGAGAATAATACAGACTGGTTTACGAACAGATCAGCTTAGAGCTTACAGAGTCGATCAGCTTAAGACAGATTCGAACAGATTAGAACAAGATCATCTTAGAGAAGAAGCACAGAAACAGCTCAAGAGCAGATAGACTCAGATTAGAACATTTTAGATCAGATAAGTCAGAGCATATCATATCAGAAGCTTCATGAAAGATCGGCTCAGACGAATTAGTTTGTACAAGCTTTATTCAGAATGCTAGAATACAAACTAATTTGTCTGATCGAGACAGAGCTCAAAGTCTATAATGGGTGCTGTTAGGACCGTTTATAATTAGGATCAAAAGGAAACTAGCAGCCGCTGTTTAAAATAGCTTATAAAAATTTTGCGCGCTGCTAATACTTGAGCTGCAATAGCTCGTTGTTCTTGAACATTAAAAGCAAAGAGCACTGGAAACAGATCTGGTATGATTTAAAAATCATGCGGAAAATACCAGAACTGAATCCTATATTTTAAAACAACTCAAACAGATTTATGTACAACATAAATCTGTTCGAGACTCGTGCTTGTGTGTGCTGCTGAAATGTTATGCTAAGCTGAACTGTAATGCGTATGCTCGAATGAATGCGTGCTGAATAAATAGACTGCTGAATGAATAACAGAACACGATACAGTACGCAGCATATTTGTTTATGGAAGTTCGGATATCAATCATCCTACATCTCCCCTTCTTCCACCTCGGAAGGATCCACTTCATCGTAACTGCACAACAGCCGCAACTGTGTGACTGACTACATAACACTTGAGTTTTGCGTCATCGTGCTTGGACGGATCTGTTAACATATTTCGAGATTCATTCACATATAGATGTGAATGAATCCGGGTGTGTGAGATTGATACAATAAACGCTCATCTCTCTGTTTTTCTCACACACGAGGGAAATGCTCTAACAAGCTAATTCTAGCTACACTGTCAACTGCAATGAAACTCTCTCTCGAATGATTAGTTGACAGCTTCACTTCAGATTATTTTCCCTCTGTTGGTGCACTGTGTAATCAATGAATATTTCCCACAGTATGTAGATGCACCAACGTCGTCTCTCAACTGGACGACGACCAACTCTTCTTCAAAGGGCGTCGCTTCAAATATATAGCCTCTGCTGAATTCTTCCCGTTGGAAAGCTTCCAAAACTTGTTCAGCGCTCCAGAAGGCTATCTTGTCTTCTTTCTATTTTGGTGCAACGCTCCTCTGAAAAGTAAAAGTACTTGCGTCCTTTTCTTTTGCAGGCTTCTGTCGCTTTCTTCATTTGAATTGAGCTCAGCAGTTGACATCCAGCTCTCGCAACTCTTCGTAAGTTGTCAACTGCTTCGCTCCTGCTGATTCAAGTCGACTACTGCTTCTCTTGCACTTCTGCTGAATCTTGCGACTGAATCTTGCGACTGGATGTCAAAACGCTGTCGTACCAACTTATGTAAACGACATCGTTTTGCCATCGCTAACTCCAGATAGCATCTGCTGATTGCACTTTAGCTCCCTGCTGAATTTCCATACGACGTCGCTTCTCCTCTCGCGCTTCTCTTCATCTGCTGATTCTCAATACGACGTCGCTTCAGCTTTTTGCGCTTCGCTCCATCTGCTGAAATCCATCTGCTGATTGTGATGACATCAAGGCTGATGTCATCACAGCTCAATCCAAATATAGCGCCTCTTCTCATCTGCTGAATCTCCAACTGTAGCTTCCTGCTGAACTTCTTCGTTCCAGCTCTATCTATGCTTCTTCTTCTTCTTCTTGAATAGCGTCTGTTGATAGATTCATCAACAGTACTTATAAACGAAATCTTCTTCTTCTTCTTCTTCTTCTTCTTGCGACTGCTAACAGATTCGTCAGCAGTACTTATAAACACGACTGCTGATAGATTCATCAGCAGTACTTATAATTGCTTCCTTTCTTGCGCTTCCAGCTGATCTTCATCATCTGGAACTTAATCTTCAGCGCGCTTCTCTATTCATGTAACAGCTGGTTCACTTTGCTCTTAAGCGCTTGCAGCTGATCTTCATCATCTGCTAGATTATTATGCTCCAGCTGGTTCAACTTTGGCCATCGCCTGATTACAAACAGCTGAAACAACTCTGGACGTCTCCATCGCTAATTCAACTGCTGATCCAAGAACATCAAACCAACTGCTGAACATTTATAATGTGAACCATCTGCTGAATATATTCTTCGACCTGAAATCTGCGCACTTAGAATAGAATTGTTAGAATAACAACAATATTCCTTTCTTGCGTTTCCAGGCTGATCTTCATCATCTGGAACTTAATCTTCAGCGCGCTTCTCTTTTCCTGTTCCAGCTGGTTCATCTTTGCTCTTTAGCACTAGCAGCTGATCTTCATCATCTGCTAGATCTCTTCGTTCCAGCTGGTTTAACTTTGGCCTACGCCTGATTACGAACAGGTGAATCAACTTTGGACGTCTCCATTGCTAATCCAGCTGCCGATCCATGAACGCACCAAACCAACTGCTGAACATTCATTGTGAACCATCTGCTGGACATATTCTTCGACCAGAAATCTGCGCACTTAGAATAGAATTGTTAGAATAACAACAATAGGTTTTGTGTAATTCAAAACTTAATTAGGATCTGTCAAAACAGATCCAACAGGTGCAAAGCATTAAGAGCTCAAAGTCTACAATGGCTGTAACACATTAAATAACGATAGAGCTCAAAGTCAACAAAGCCTGTAACGCATTTAATGAGAAATGACACAAGATACAACTATGCTGAAACTTTACAAAAGCCTTTTCAACAACTAGGAACTTGTGTCCAACGGATACACTTGCACAGAGGTTTTATATATCAAGAAGACAATGAACAGACAAGTGTGAAAAAGAAAAAGATGCACGAGAGAAAAATAGTGAGCAAGTGCAGCAATATTAGAAAGCTTGTACACTCAGGTGGAAGCTGATGTACAAGTTGAGCTAGTACCCAGGTGTGAGCTGCTGCACAGGCCGAGAGCTTAAACGCAGAATCTATAGTCGACTGCACGAAATGGAAAGAAGATGAAGATATCAGCTTTTAAAGAAACACTTCTCAGTGTGAGAAAACATACGAGAGAGTGAGCTTACATTGTAATATTCGCACACACAGATTCACTCACATAAATCGAGAGATGAGCTGAATAGAATAGATGAGTGAATCACAACCAAACACAAATCATTGTAGTCTTTCTCACAGAGACGTTAAATAAGTGAACAAAGTCACACAGCCTGCGAGCTGGTGTGCAGCAGAGTGCTAGGAGTTCTCGCAGCTTGCGGGCTGTTGGATCGGGTCTATACATATTGCTATAAGATCAAATCTTATATTGAATCCTTCTAGAAATGGAAGAAGGGGAGACGTAGGAGATTGAGCTCCTAACTTCCAGAAACAAATTCACAGCGTACCGTTTTCTTTAAAGCTTTCTGCATTACATATATGTTTTAAAATTTTCTCAAAGCTTTCAAATTTCAGAGAGTATTTCGGGTTCTTTTTGACTGATTTTAATCATACCTGATCTACTTCTCGGTGCTAAAACTTTTAAGAACCAGAGCTATTTTAGCTCATGTTTTCACAGTTCAGATCGCATGTGATCTATAAAGCACGCAAGTCTGCTCCGTTCTGTCTCAGGTTATGGGCGATCTTCTTGCGTGCTCGTCTGTTAAAACTCTTTTTAAAAGCACCCAATCTGCATTTTTGATCCATGAATTGGTGCCCGAGCTGTGAGAGCTCACGCTAACCAGTTTTCGGAGCCTTCAAGTGGTATCAGAGCGATGTGGTACCAGTTTTCGATCCTTTCAGATTGTAATATACGTAAGGTGATACCATAATTGTAATTGCAGTGAGAAAACTTGGCCAAAATTGAAAAAGAATTGGTAAATTAAACTAAAAGTTCGAGAAAAAGGGGTTGAAAAGAATATAAGCATACCATAAGACCACTAAAGACCTCACAATAAATAATTGCACATCTAATTTTTTTTTTCCCAGATAATGACAAACGAAGAAATTTCGACCCTAAAAACATAAGTTAACCAAAACCCTAACCTAAATCTCTCAAATCCCTGCTTATCACCCCAATTCAAGGAAATAAGTTTTGTTTTATTTTTTTAGTTGCCTAAAAACACTTGGATCATCAGCTTTTATTTTGTCCCACTTTTGTAATAAAGTTAAAGCACGGATATATGAAAAGACAACATATATATACACACACACGGTAAGTCATTATTTTACCTATTATGTGCTATAAATATTTTATAGGAGTGATAATTACTTTGCTATAAATATTTTATGGGAGTGACTAACAGAAATATTTACTTATGATCATTTGATACGGTACAATGGATACTATTTAAAAACTAGCTATTCTATAACTTAGTTTCACATATATACTCAGTTTTAGTCCACATTCAGTTGTCACTCAAATCAAATTTGTATATACAAAATACATTGGCCACAAACAATGTATGCTGTTGAAACTAGTACGAGTATGTGGTTTACATAAATTTCTCAATTCATCTTCTTTGTACATCGATTTACGAGTTTTCAAATTACCGTACTCTCAACGGAGTGTTAACATGGTATGAAATTCGAAATTGCTGCCTAGACGATAAACATTGCTAACGGATAATGTTGGATTACAATTTTGGATTAAGCATGCATAAATGAGAGTAGTATTGAGATTGATAACCTCATAGGAAACTCTCATGCGTCAAACTGTTGACGTTATGTCGCTTGATCTGGTTGGCCAAGTGAGCTGTAAAAGAGTGACGTCAAATCTTAACGAGTAATATTATCTGTACTTTGGAAAGGGTCGACGGCAGGAAAATGATAAGACTGATATTTAAGAGATAAGAGACAATATCAGCAGGCAGACACGTCTTATCTCCACATACGCATAGTTATAACAACCTATCAGTTGTTATTATTAGTTTTTATATCAACTCATTACTGAAAAAGAAAGGGGGAAGATGGAGGGAATGGAAACAAACAAAAGGCTTACTCAACCCCCACAAGTATAAAATACGCTTATACATGACAAAGACAGGCCGGGGGTTTCTTCAATCTCTTACTTTATTCTGAAAGCAAACACAATTCTGAAAGCTTCAAAAAAGGCCCCTTTATGTGCATCTAAAAAAACCCAAGAAATGAATTTGGGAAAAAAACTTGCTACTAAAGAGAGAGATCTACTTGAAAAAAAGCTTTGTTTTCTTGTTATATGAGAAGGGTTGAGCTTTGGTGCTGAATTTCATCTCAGTTTTGGTGACAAATGATGGCTGGAAACCCTAATTGGTGGAGCATGAATAGCATGCATCCACAATTTTCTTCTCAATTTGTTTTTGGTTCCAATTCTTCACTTTCTTCAATCCCTTCTGAATCTGATCATACTCACCATCACCAAGATTTCCCTGCTCGCTCATGGAGCCAACTTCTTCGGTAAGTCTCTCCTTTTCTCTTATCATTGATTCTCACACACAACTAATTTATTCCCTTATACAGTCCAAGTTATGATATTGTTTTAGTGTAAATATATGTGTATAGTGAAATCAGTATCCAGTTGTTTAATTTAATTATTTATTATAATATCAAGTCTTAGCTTCTGTATACACCTTTTTACTTGTTTATTATACTGTTTTTCCTCCTTCATTAGCTTATCTCTTAATTATTCAACTCCGAGCTTAATTTAACAGCTTTTCTCGTTTATGTGAATCTTATGACGAAAAAGATTCGCTCCTAAATTTCATCCATGTATATTTCCAGTATATCCACACACACACACACACACACATATATGTAAATATATAGATTGTAGTTTTCTAAGACCATTTAGTCGCTGAAATCTTGAATTTATTATGCTTAAAAATCTATTATCAGAGGGGGGCTGGCTGCTAATGAAGAAGAAAACAGGTTCGATAGCAGTCTCTTTCAGCAACATAGGAAGCTGCAAGAGAATTTGTATCAAGACCTGCAAGATTTGAATCTGAATCCAAGCTTTAGTAGGAATTCTGTACTCAATATCAAGCAAGATTCTGATTCAGACTATGATCATCATCATCGTCAATTTGAAGCCAACAGATCATCTCATCCCTCCATTAATAATATTCATACCAGTTGGCCACATCAACTCATGCCAGTCTCTTCTCCCACTTCTTGCACCACAAATTTGAGCCACAGCTTGCTGAGTTTCTCCGGCGAGAAGGCCGCTGCAGCGACAGGCGCCGAACGAAAGCATCATCTGCATAGTCAAGAGCATTCGTCTGAGGTAACTCGGAAGGAAAGATTTCAAATCCATGAATTTTTTTTTTCAGAAATATAAAAGTAACGAAGGGGAATGGGGGATTAATCATTTTCTATGATGATACTTTAATTATTGATGTTCGAATAGTTCATTATTGTCACTTTATTGGTTTCTTGGCATGCAATATAAGCTGAATTCATGATTAAAAATGCTATCGGAATCAAAACAATGAACATTTTTTTAAAAAAAAAATCATGTTCTTTTTTATTTGTTAATGAACTGGGTTTTTATTCCTATTCTTGATTTAATTCCCTGATTAATATGTATTTTTTATTTGTTGGATTGAATAGTGCGACAGCAGTGGGAATGGTGGGGTACCTAAGAAGGCTAGGGTTCAGCAGTCTTCACCTCAACCAGCTTTGAAGGTGATCAGGAATCTCCCTTTAGGAAAATTAAATGAAATAATTATAAAATATAGTTCCATTTCATAATACAATATAAAGACGTTAATTTATAAAATAAACGAATATGTGATCACTACAATTTAAGAACATTCAATCAGCACCATAATTATTCACATTTGTTTTTATTGTCATGACAGAAAATTGATCAAATAATCGTAGAATTAAATCAAAATTTCAAATAAATTTAATCATATATATATGATTTTGACAACATTTATTTGGTGCAGGTGAGAAAAGAGAAGTTAGGGGATAGAATTACAGCTCTTCACCAAATCGTTTCGCCCTTCGGAAAGGTATTTAAACCTATGAAATCCAACCATAGTCCAATGAAGTCAAATTTCTTGATAAGAACGATTTAATATAATTTGTAAGAATGAAATTTATAATTAATAGGGGAAAATTGCTTTATTGGTCATGTTTGTTTGTCTTTTCCTATAAGATTTCCATTATCAAATTTAACACGATTCAGTTCTTCATATGATAAGTTTCAGTGTTAGTCTTATATCTGATTTGTTATTTCCTTTAATTTAGTCATTTTTAAAGTAAATATAACTATAACTAATAATTAAACTTAAAGAGTCGAAATTACAGCGGCCAAAATTGAAATTACAAATTTTTAAACATAAAACCCGTAACTAAATTAACATGGATTAAAATTAAAGATCAATTGCTATTTTTTTATTTTTTTTATTTACTTTATTCATTATGCATAGTTATGTTTCGGAAAATATAAAGTAGAGTATGATAAAAATAGCTTTGGAGGTGTAATGGGATGTTTCTCTTTTGCAGACTGATACCGCTTCTGTCTTGTCAGAAGCCATTCGCCACATTAGATTCCTTCATGCACAAATTGAGGTCATTTTCTTTCTAATTGTTCTTCTAAATTAAAATAAACATGCCAAACATGTATTTATCAACTCCAAAAAAACAAAAAACTATTATTCCCCATTTTCTAAAATTTAATTTTATTTCGTTATCTCTTTCTCATTTTAAATACATTGCTATAAAAACACTCCTTGAAATTCTTGATTGATTTTCCTATTCTTGATTGCTATAAAAACCTATTCTTGATTGATTTTCCTTCATGAAATGGTTAAGGGAAAATTCAAATAAGTTACTTTAAGAATTAAGCGTGATACAAATACATATTATTTTTTTAAAAAAATCCAGCTTGTTCTAACTTTTTTTTAAAAAAAAATATTAAATGAAGGCACTGGCCGCCCCATACATGCGCAATTCCTCTGCAAATACTGCACAACATTCTGTAAGTAGTAGCACACGCGCAATTTTATTTTCCATTTTCCAATGTAAGACCAAAACTTTTTACATATATTGGGAAATGTGAATGTCAATGAATTATCTATTTTTTTATTTCCCAAAATAATATGCTATATTTAACTTTTAAGAAAATTAGATATTTTGCCAGGTCCAAGAACAGAATAGTTTTTTTCACCAAGAACGATGTCAGGTATGCTTTATTCGATACATAAAATTCATATATCTTTGTCTTTTACTTAATTTTTATGAAATCATGAGTTTAATTTTGTGTTTTTAATAGGCAAAGTAATGTCATACAATCAAGGGATTAATATTTTTCCATGCTTCTTATCAAATTAAGTTTTTCAAACTAACTTTTAGTTTTATTTATTTTGGTACACCTGACATAAAAAATTACTGATGTGTCATTACCATATAACAATTAGACCAAATAGCGAAAATTTAAATAATAATATAACAAAATAAAACTTGGAAACATTATCTGGTAAAAACAATAAAAATGGACATGTTAATAAGCTTAGTATTCATCTTCCCCAACTATAAACTCTTCCATATGCCCTTCCCCCATACACATGCTTGTTTTTTTTTTTCACAAAGATTAAAAAAATCTGTAAAAATTGGAAATCCACTAACAACTTTCTATCTTATTATCCTAATTTTATTCTTTCAGAATATAGTTCACATCGTCCAAGCCCCGATTACAGGGAATATTGGTAAAAGAACAAGAAAAAAAATGTTGTAAATTATTTATTTGGACAAATTGAAAAGGAAACTTGACAAATGCAATATAATTTAGCCATATTATTTCACATGCAATAGTTTCAACGAGAAATTTATTTTAGTAGGGCTACCTATTTAATCTATTAGACCTATATCTTTAATTCCAACTTTTTTAAATGATAAATGCAATAAATCTGTTCTTTTATTAGTATGCCAATTATGTGGTGATAAAAAAATGTCTTAACTAAATATAAAATGCATTGTGTCACACTATGTAACACATAGCTCCACCTTTACCTTTGATTAATCAGATAAAAAGAAAACTCAGTATTAAAAATATTCAAAAAAAAAAATGAAACTGAAGAATACTGATTAGACCATATATATAGATCAAGGAATCCAATTTCCAATTCGAAATAATCTTTTATATACCATTGATCAACAAACAGGACTCCAATGGTGCCCGAGTAGTAGTCAAGGACTTGAGAAGTAGAGGGCTCTGCTTGGTTCCGATATCATACACTCAGCATGTCGAAAATGACAATAACGGGGTCGATTACTGGGCTCCCCCGTCGGCTCTTGGCGGAGGTTTCTGAATACATCTCAATTTGCCATCACAGCCACCGCAATCGAGATGTTTAGATATTTAAATGTTGCTGTAACATCAGAAACAGTCATTCTCTAAAACTCACAGAAAAGAGTGACTGTCACTGATGCTACTTGCTCGTGTAATGTTACATCTTGTTCATTAGAGATTGAATCAGTTTAAATCATGATATTATGACTTGTTTTTATCATTGATAAATATTATTATGTTTTTAATTCTCATTTGATTGAATGGAATAGTTGTATTTAATTATCATTTGCCATGCATACTAGAAATTTCTAGAACGTTTTATGATTGTCATTTACAATGCTGTGACATTAACATTAGTGTGATAATTAATTTATGTGCTACTATCTCAGCATTTTTAAAACTTAAGTATGACAAAAACGAGTATATTAAACACGTGTCCGCGATTTTTCAAACAACAAGCATTCATGTACGTCCCTATGTTACTCAACTCAAATGGGTATTTTAACCTATTCAAATAATATAACAATAGTGATGTAGCCAAATATCTCAGCCGAAGAGCTGGCACCACGTCGAGGAGCTCGGGCGCTGGGTCATCGAGAAGCTGTCGTCGGGCGTAGGGACTCGAATGATGGATTGCGCCCCGCGTCAATACCTGCGGCCACAAACACTAGGTCAGAGGGCGCCGGAAGTGTGTCCGACGTAGCCCCTGGGTCATCGAGAAGCTGTCGTCGGGCGTAGGGACTCGAATGATGGATTGCGCCCCGCGTCAATACCTGCGGCCACAAACACTAGGTCAGAGGGCGCCGGAAGTGTGTCCGACGTAGCCCCTCCGATGCCTAAGTCAGGCAATGTGCGAGAGAAATACGCTGTGAGAGCGAATGAGGGAGAAAAATCCGAGAGCCTGTAATGTGAGGCGTACCTGGTATTTATAGAGGGGCTAGGTAGATGAATCGATTTGCTTGCACGTTCTGCCGAGACGTGGGTGAGGTCGTGCGCACGTCTTCCGCATAATCCGGCCCACGTTCTCCGCCTTTTGCGGAAGTGCTTTAACACGTCGGGACAGTAAGCTCGGGAAGTATCCCCGAACTGGTAGAGAGTCCTCGGGCCAGCTCCCGAGCTTAACAACGTAGGTCAGGTGTGTAGCGTGTTGCTTGGTTTCCGTGCGACACCCGAGCTGTTGGTGTGCACTGCGGCCCTGGGGTGATCAGTTCGGTTCTCGGGTCCCGAGGTGGTAATAGGGGGCATCAGGAGTATCCCCCGCCGCGAGTCCTAGACGAAGAATTGAAGTATAGGAGTATATGTAATGGAGGTCGGGACCCGAGCTAAGACTTTATTTTATCATAACCTTCAGCCTTACACTTTTGATAAACTCTTCGATGAACAGCGCTCGAGATTCATAGGTAACTGTTTGTGTTTCTTTGAAGAAAACCATGATCCGGGTGAAATCGTTTTCAGCCTTTGATTAATTTAAATCGAACGGTCAATTCGTAGCTCGTATCTCGAGGAGTCGTTTGGATTCCCGAGGCAAACTTTTTCTATAAATAAGCAACTTTTCTATTTCATTTGCACCTTCGTTTTTCACTAGTGCTGAAACTCTGCCAAAATTCCTACCTGCTTCCGAGCTAGTTCTACCGCCTCCCGACCTATCGTAAGTTTTTCACAATTTGCTATCTTCTTGTAGAAATGTTTTCCCCTGATTATAACTTGGTTGATAGTTTAGCGGAATCGATAGACCTCTCCTCGCCTCCCGAGGCTGGTCTTAGGGGAGAAGAAATCTCGAGCACCGCAGAAACCCACAAGGATAGGATACTTAGGATCGACCAAGATGAAGCAAGGTTAGCAGCTCGGGGTTGTACCTGGTACGAGATTAAGGCTTCTACCCTTAGGCAGTCGGATATTCCTTCTATTAGGGATAAGGCAGGGATAGCCGACTTATACGAAATTGTAATTCCTCACGTCCACGCCCGAGCTCACTGTCCCCTTGCTGGCTTCCACACTTTCTACGTAAACCAAATAGAGAGGGGACTTAGGTTCCCGGTTCCTAGATTTATAACTGATCTGTGTAATCACCTCGAGATCAGCCCGAGCCAACTTACCCCCAATTCTTTTAGTTCCTTGCTTTCCTTAGGAATCTTACTAAAATTTTTCAAGATCCCCCTCTCGTCGTACACCTTAATGCGATTGGTTCAAATCAAGAGGTTAGGTCCTGGGAAGTTTTATATTTCTAACCAGTGTGTAAGCGGTAACCCGAGCTCACACAAAGGATGGATGAGCAGATACTTCTTCATTAAACGCATCTCTAGTCGGGAGAACCCATGGGATTGCGATATGTCGTGGAGGGATAATGCATATACTCAGCCTCCATCGACTCCCGAGCCCGCGCCCGAGCTAACTGTGTAAGCGGTAACCCGAGCTCACACAAAGGATGGATGAGCAGATACTTCTTCATTAAACGCATCTCTAGTTGGGAGAACCCATGGGGTTGCGATATGTCGTGGAGGGATAATGCATATACTCAGCCTCCATCGACTCCCGAGCCCGCACCCGAGCTAACTAATTTTCTTAAGGTTACGAGAGAAAAGTGCTTTAATGCACAGGAATTGATTGAGGAGGACCTCCTGTGCCACTTTAAGTTTAGTGGAAAAGGGGTTCCACTGGTCGGGGATCTAGGTACCTCCATCATCTTTTCCCTGTCGTGACTGTTAGCAAGGTCGGGCTTATATTGCTAGTGCTGAACTGGGCTTTGAGATTGTCAGTGCGGAACTGGGCTTAAGTGTGCCGAGCTGGTCGGGCTTATGCACTCACGTAGAAGAGCTACGCGAGGAGGTGCCAGTGCGGAACTGGGCTTTGTAGCCGAGCAAGGTCGGGCTTATATTGCTAGTGCTGAACTGGGCTTTGAGATTGTCAGTGCGGAACTGGGCTTAAGTGTGCCGAGCTGGTCGGGCTTATGCACTCACGTAGAAGAGCTACGCGAGGAGGTGCCAGTGCGGAACTGGGCTTTGTAGCCGAGCAAGGTCGGGCTTATATTGCTAGTGCTGAACTGGGCTTTGAGATTGTCAGTGCGGAACTGGGCTTAAGTGTGCCGAGCTGGTCGGGCTTATGCACTCACGTAGAAGAGCTACGCGAGGAGGTGCCAGTGCGGAACTGGGCTTTGTAGCCGAGCAAGGTCGGGCTTATATTGCTAGTGCTGAACTGGGCTTTGAGATTGTCAGTGCGGAACTGGGCTTAAGTGTGCCGAGCTGGTCGGGCTTATGCACTCACGTAGAAGAGCTACGCGAGGAGGTGCCAGTGCGGAACTGGGCTTTGTAGCCGAGCAAGGTCGGGCTTATATTGCTAGTGCTGAACTGGGCTTTGAGATTGTCAGTGCGGAACTGGGCTTAAGTGTGCCGAGCTGGTCGGGCTTATGCACTCACGTAGAAGAGCTACGCGAGGAGGTGCCAGTGCGGAACTGGGCTTTGTAGCCGAGCAAGGTCGGGCTTATATTGCTAGTGCTGAACTGGGCTTTGAGATTGTCAGTGCGGAACTGGGCTTAAGTGTGCCGAGCTGGTCGGGCTTATGCACTCACGTAGAAGAGCTACGCGAGGAGGTGCCAGTGCGGAACTGGGCTTTGTAGCCGAGCAAGGTCGGGCTTATATTGCTAGTGCTGAACTGGGCTTTGAGATTGTCAGTGCGGAACTGGGCTTAAGTGTGCCGAGCTGGTCGGGCTTATGCACTCACGTAGAAGAGCTACGCGAGGAGGTGCCAGTGCGGAACTGGGCTTTGTAGCCGAGCAAGGTCGGGCTTATATTGCTAGTGCTGAACTGGGCTTTGAGATTGTCAGTGCGGAACTGGGCTTAAGTGTGCCGAGCTGGTCGGGCTTATGCACTCACGTAGAAGAGCTACGCGAGGAGGTGCCAGTGCGGAACTGGGCTTTGTAGCCGAGCAAGGTCGGGCTTATATTGCTAGTGCTGAACTGGGCTTTGAGATTGTCAGTGCGGAACTGGGCTTAAGTGTGCCGAGCTGGTCGGGCTTATGCACTCACGTAGAAGAGCTACGCGAGGAGGTGCCAGTGCGGAACTGGGCTTTGTAGCCGAGCAAGGTCGGGCTTATATTGCTAGTGCTGAACTGGGCTTTGAGATTGTCAGTGCGGAACTGGGCTTAAGTGTGCCGAGCTGGTCGGGCTTATGCACTCACGTAGAAGAGCTACGCGAGGAGGTGCCAGTGCGGAACTGGGCTTTGTAGCCGAGCAAGGTCGGGCTTATATTGCTAGTGCTGAACTGGGCTTTGAGATTGTCAGTGCGGAACTGGGCTTAAGTGTGCCGAGCTGGTCGGACTTATGCACTCGCGTAGAAGAGCTACGCGAGGAGGTGCCAGTGCGGACCTGGGCTTTGTAGCCGAGCAAGGTCGGGCTTATATTGCTAGTGCTGAACTGGGCTTTGAGACTGCCAGTGCGGAACTGGGCTTAAGTGTGCCGAGCTGGTCGGGCTTATGCACTCACGTAGAAGAGCTACGCGAGGAGGTGCCAGTGCGGAACTGGGCTTTGTAGCCGAGCAAGGTCGGGCTTATGTTGCCAGTGCGGAACTGGGCTTTGAGATTGCCAGTGCGGAACTGGGCGCGGAACTGGGTTTTGAGATTGCCAGTGTGGAACTGGGCTTAAGATAAAATATTCCTGAGGAAGGAAAAATAATAAATTCCCGAGCAGAATTGGATCAACATTTATCCAAGCAAGATAATAGATTTCCGATCTCGGCGTAATAATTTTTGGCGCAGATAACAGTAGCATATTCCCGAGCCGAGGTTTTGGCTCCCGAAGGTGGGATTGAATTTCTCGGCAGGATATAATGGACGCCCGAGCGGATACCGTGTTTCCGAGCAAATATCGTGCTCCCGAGCAAAGATCGTGCTCCCGAGCAAAATATAGTGGTTCCCGAACAGAACTATATAGGACTCATAAGCAGGATAATAAGTCTTCGAGCAGATCGGGACAATAGATTCCTCGGCAGGACAGCGTGACGCACCGACTCAGACTAGAACACGATTTTACGTAAAGTAACACGACAAGAGGGGAGTAATTACTAACCTTGGTTCATATGTTGGTGCGCGAGCTTTAATCTCAGCAGGCGATGGATTCCCGAGCCCGACAAGATATGACCCCCGAGCAGGGTGTAGCCAGACAGACAAGAGATCCCCGAGCAGGTTGATACAATAGATTCCCGGGCATTGGTAATAAACCTCCCAAGAAATAAGTTCCCGAGTGGGGATAATAAACTCCCCAAGCAGAGCGCAGAATAATTTCTCGAGCGGAGCGATACAGAATCTCTATGCAGGATATAGTAAACCCTCGAGCAAGACATAATAAATTTCCGAGATAATAGCAAATAAATGCCCCAGTCAATAAAACTAACGTATTCCCGAATCGGTCGAGGTGATATATTGCTCGATAAATACATATCAAACATTTCCCCGAGCAAATCGAGTTGTCCTGCGCTAAAACACAGTTTTTCTAAAGCAAAGCATTTTACGGGGTAAGATAACTACTAACCTTGGTTTAACTTGTCCGCACGCGGGCCATAATCTCGGGAGAAGAGTGTCCCCAGTGATATGCGATCTCTCATAAGATATTCCAGTCGGGAGCCGCCCTTATGCTAGCTCCGTAGGTCGGGAACCACTCCGCCAGCAGTATCCTGCGTATGCGTATCCGAGCCAAAGTGGTGGAATGTACCTGTCTAGGTAGTTATGAATTTGCACGGACCTGGCATGTTCCCTCGTCTGACACTAAGTTGCTTGTGCAGGGTCAAACTGTCGCGCTCCACGCTTTTGAGTTGGGACGCCGCTGGTTACACTACCAGAATAATCAAGACCCGAGCGCTGCTAGTTTCTCCGATATCCCGAGCTCTAATCCCTTTAAGTGGTGTTTTGTATTCCTTCTTCAACGTTCCCACAGACGGCGCCAATTGATGTAGCCAAATATCTCAGCCGAAGAGCTGGCACCACGTCGATGAGCTCGGGCGCCGGGTCATCGAGAAGCTGTCGTCGAGCGTAGGGACTCGAATGATGGATTGCGCCCCGCGTCAATACCTGCGGCCACAAACACTAGGTCAGAGGGCGCCGGAAGTGTGTCCGGCGTAGCCCTTCCGATGCCTAAGTCAGGCAATGTGCGAGAGAAATACGCTGTGAGAGCGAATGAGTGAGAAAAATCCGAGAGCCTGTAATGTGAGGTGTACCTGATATTTATAGAGGGGCTAGGTAGATGAATCGATTTGCTTACACGTTCTGCCGAGACGTGGGTGAGGTCGTGCGCACGTCTTCCGCATAATCCGACCCACGTTCTCCGCCTTTTGCGGAAGTGCTTTAACACGTCGGGACAGTAAGCTCGGGAAGTATCCCCGAACTGGTAGAGAGTCCTCGAGCCAGCTCCCGAGCTTAACAACATAGGTCAGGTGTGTAGCGTGTTGCTTGGTTTCCGTGCGACACCCGAGCTGTTGGTGTGCACTGCGGCCCTGGGGTGATCGGTTCGGTTCTCGGGTCCCGAGGTGGTAATAGGGGGCATCAAATAGAAATCCCGAGCTGTTGGTGTGCACTGCGGCCCTGGGGTGATCGGTTCGGTTCTCGGGTCCCGAGGTGGTAATAGGGGGCATCAAATAGAAATAACGAAATAATAACAATTGAAAGTAATTAACTGTCCGAAAAATATCTTATATTTGGCAAACCAGTTGAAGAACAATTGATAAACGTCATAAACTAAAGCTTGATGAGTTGATTTGAAAAAAAAAAATATAGTAAAATGTGCACTATGTGTAACTCGAAATTCACTCAGATTTATTATTTATTACTATAGATTCATGATTTTGAAAGTTATCAAATTTTAGGTCATTTCTTTCTATGTTTTTGCAAGTTAAAGTCATTTTTCAGATATGTGATGATGTCGCGTCAACATGATAATCATGTATACATACATCAACACTAAAATTATCAAAATTCAAAATATATAACTAAACTCGAAAATAGTTTTCTGAACATTAAGTAATTAGATACACCTACTTCACCACTTAGTAAGAATGAATATTTGAAGCCCCAGGGGTACAGATGAGTTGATAAGACCTAAAATGATGTGCGATTCTCCTCTCCGACTTCACAGATTTTATTCTCGTGTGGAACATATTCCCTACTGAAATATTTTTGAGGGTATGTTATGAGGGGTCGGTCTGTTATATAAGTCTTCTCCCTCGGGTCTCTACCTACCCCCGTATATCTCTCGATTTAAAACCCATGTTGGATCTGTGTAACAGAAGCGTTCGGTTCAGAGATCAGCCTAGAGCAGTCAGTTCAGAGAAACAGAATAGAATCAGCTCAAAGCGAACAGAACAGAACAGATCAGCAGTGAACAGATCAGATGACGAAGAAGTTCAGAGATCTAAACTGGAACAGTAAGGTCCAACAGACATCCAAGTTGACCTAGCTCGGAGCACAAGCAGCTTAGTAAATCAGTTTAGGGCCAAGTTGAATGCTGAAGAACTATACAGTATAAGAAGAGTTGAGCTCAGTTACGTAGTGCAGATCAGTTTAGTGAAGATGGAGTTTTGAGTTAGAGCAGTTCAGATCAGCTCAGAGCAGAAGAGGTTCAGATCGCTCAAAGCTTAGAACAGATCAGATTAGAGGCACAACGAGAATCCGATCAGCTGAGAACGTCAAAGCTAAAACAGCAGAGTAAAAGCAGATAAGAACAATATAGAACAGATCGGTTCAGAGTAAGCAGATTAGATCAAATGAGATCAGTTCATAGAAACAGAACAGAATCAGCTCAAAGCGAACAGAACAGACAGATCAGATCAGAGCAGGCTTCGTACCAGACCAGTTGAGAAACCAGCTCAGATAAACCAGCTCGGAGCGAGAAGTGTGATATCAGATCATAAGAAGATTCAATGAGCAAGGACAGAGTAGTTCCGTGATCAGATTGGAGCCTTACAACAGATCAGTTCACATGAGAAGAGAAGAGCTTAATTGATAGAACAGATCAGCTCGGAGTTCATCAGATCAGCACGAACGATCAACACAGGCTACAAGCTCAGACGAACAAAGCAGTTTGAACAAGATGAAATCAGTAATGTATCAGAAAAGTTTCAAACTGAATTGTTCAAATAAACAAAATGTCAAAAACAGTTATATACAAATTAGCGTGGTGCTACCATGACAGGGGACATGGTCACCAGAATAGTACTGTGAAGTTGTACAAAGTCAGTACAACCATTCTAACGCTCATTTACACTTTGGATTTATTCAGATATGCCTACCGGATAGTTTTGTTACCGTTGAATTCAACGTTTACAATATACCAGCAGATGAGAAGAAAGCGTGTGAGAGACAAAAAACAGAAACAGTGAAAGCATGTGCAACATTCGAGAGCTTGTACACTCAGGTTGTCACGCCCCGAGACCGAGACTCATGACATCGGTAATATTAAACAATTTAAAAATTTTAAAACATTAAGCCATTATAGCATAGCTCAAACCAGTCTATTACATATCCAAAATAATATCGTTTTTACATCGGAAAATCAGAGAAATTTGCGGAAGCGAAAATAATTAAATTACATCAACAAAACGGAATCTTCACCAGCCCCAGAACTGATCTTGTTCTTCTTCTTCTACCCGCTCTTCATTCTTATCTGGGTGGAGAAGTAAGGGGTGAGTGTTTGGGGAAACATTCAGCAAGTAGGGGATACCATTCGAGCATAACAATTATTCATATATATATATATATATGACTGAATTCAGAGCAGAACATAATCATAACAGAGCAGAGCATAACATAACAGAGCCTAGCATGACAGATAGCACTGATGATTACTTCGTGTCTATGGTTTACTGATCAGTCCCTAATTTTTATTCCTCTAAGGGGTCGAGGCCATGTGGTTACACCAAGTAACCCAGAGTGCGGAATATTCCGTAGACCCATATTACGATAGCAAAAATCAGTGCAAACAGAGCTTTGAAATGGAACAAAAATCTGGATTTAAAAGGTGCTCGAACAGTAGGCTTAATACAGAATTTCTGCATGAATAATACATAATATATACCAAGCGAATAAAATAGCAAAAACCCACTTACAGAAATCTAAATTTTCGGATGAACTCTAAGGTGAAATCTGGTAGGTTGCGCAGGGAAAAATCTGGTACGGCTTCGAAGTCCGCTTGTAAAAATTTCTGGTGCACTAAGTTTGGTAGCAAACTCTGGAGCACGCGCTAGCTCTCAATTTGCGCAGGATTTTGGCTAAGAAATCTGCTAGAATTTCCGCAGAACTTTGTCGTGAAGAAATGTTGCTTTTCTGACTGTGAATTTCGAAATGGTGTGAGCAATCCTGTGGTCGTCCTCTGGTATTTATAGGCGTAGAGGTGAGAAAGTTGAGCGCCCGCCATTAAAGGCCCTTAAATCCCTAATTACGTCGACTGTTACACGCGCAGGATTTAAACCATGGATTTAAGAGTTTTAATTGGCCATTAATCCTCTCAATTTGACGGTTACTGCGTGAAATCTGCCTTGTACGCGTGAGAATTCCTTCTGAATTTCACGGGTGAAGTGTCCTGTACCAAGAATCTGGATTCGTGTCGAGGAATCTGAATTCTGAAGTTTCATGGAGAAGATGAAGTCTGTGAAATCTGATTTTTACGTCGAGAAGTCTGAATTCCGCGTCGCTACCGATCAGATCTCTCGCGTTGTGAAATCTGAATTTTTAAAATGGTGAAATCTGCTTTTTCGTTGGAGAAGTCTGATTTGCGTCGACATCTGCCAAGACATCGGATCTCATCGATACGACGTCGTTTGTGCAAAACAGATCTCTCTTTGCCCGCGCGCCATCGCAAAACAGATCTCTCCAAAACAGATCTCTCTTCGCGCATGTAATTCGACGTCGTTTTGTGCAAAGCAGATCTCTCTTCGCACATGTACCAAAACAGATTTCTCCAAAATTCTACACGGCGTCGTTTCCCCTGCGCGCCTCTCGAGTTCAGATCTCTCCAAAAATCTGAGTTGACCGCGAGAGGTCTGTTTTGACCCGATTTTTTTTTTTTGGGTTGTTCACACAGGTAACATCTGGTGTACAAGCTGAGCTGGCACGCAGGTGTGAGCTGGTGCACAACCGAGAGCTTTAACGCATAATCAATAGTCGACTGCACAACATGGGAAGAAGATGAAGATATCAGCTTTGTAGAAGCGCTTCCCAGTGTGTCAGAAAACACAAGAGAGAGTGAGCTTACACTGTATATTTCTTACACACAGATTCACTCACACATGAAAGGCATGAGTTTAATAGAATAGATGAGTGAATCAAGCCAAAACATACACAGAATCTATGTAGTCTTTGAACAGAGACGTTAAACATGTTCTTGTTGATGGAGTCACACAGCCTGCGAGCTGTTGTGCAGTGTAGTCTAGGAGTTCAGCTTAGGGCAGTGGGTAAGTCCCAGCAGAGTGGGTATGTACACGGTTGTGTAAGATCAAGGTCTTCCAGTGATCTAGTGATACCTTCTAGTTTGAAGAATGAGAGACGTATGAGATTCAGCTCCGAACTTCCATAAACAAATCCTGCGTACTAATATTACAGCTTTCTGCATACACTTGCATCGCATATTTTAAAACTTACAGCTTTTGATTTTAAATCTTAGAGAATACATTCAGATGTTTTCCGCTTGATTTTTATACCTAATCTGATGTACTTCTCGGTGCTAAAACCTTTCATGAACCAGAGCTATTGCAGCTCATGTTTTCACAGATCAGATCGCGCGCGATCTGGACCAGCACGCAGCGCTACTCCGTGCTGATCCAGCTTAAGCGCGATCTGCCTTTTGATATTGCGTGTTGTTTTTCAAAACACTTTTAAATGCACGTAATCTGCATTTTCGATCCATGAATTGGTGTCTTAGCTGTGTGAGAGCTCGCGGTACTAGTTCTCGGGTTCCATCAACCTGTATGGACCAAGTGACTTCTAACCTATATAGGGATTAGCCCTTTAATAAGCTAACTTTAAAAAAACGAAAAAATGAATATGTGACAGCAAACAAACACAAACATGTTCATTACAATACCGATAGTAGGATCTAAAATAGGAGGGTGACCAAAGATTTTAACAGATCGGAATGTTATGCATAAATCATAATGGAGAGTAAGTGGTACACTTAAGCAACGAAATACACCTTTTTTTACGGATGGGTCACGGTTAAACCATCAAATAGCCGATGATGGCGCAACAGCAAAAGAGTAGGACAGAATTTGCTTCAACCTGATCTGAAATACTAACCGGATATTAGAAATCGTCAATAATCTTCCGGTGAACATTACACCACAATACCCCATATTTGGTTTGTGCATTACACAAACTGTAACAGAGCTATGAGAAATGGCTACTGGGGATGAGAGGAAGAAAGAGCATTGAATCAGTGATATCCCTCGCTAGACTGATAGTTTACATAATAATAGAAGTTGCACATTTGGTAAATGCCTACAATACCACTCCTACGTCACTCCTTCTCGGCCTTCAACATCTCTCGAGCTAGTCGCAATATGAAAGTAATATTTTCAACTCATTATCTTATTGAATTTTCTTGTCACCATCATAAAAAATAAATATGATAATAAATGAATATAACACTTAAAGTAACAATTTATCAGTAGAGTTTTTCTCAAAAAAAAATTTAAATTCTAATATAATTTCTGTTACGTACTACAACCCTTAAATTTAAGGTTTTTAGCAACTAAGACCATCTCCAACACAACACCAAAATGGTGTTTTACACTATTTTGGTGCTGAAAAATGAAGTCCAACCAACTGCACCATTTCACCAAATTTGGTGCAGCACCAAATATTTTGCACCAAATTTGGTGCAACACCAAATATTTTGCACCAAATTTGGTGCAACACCAAATATTTTGCACCAAATTTGGTGCAACACCAAATATTTTGCACCAAATTTGGTGCAACACCAAATATTTTGCACCAAATTTGGTGCAACACCAAATATTTTGCACCAAATTTGGTGCAACACCAAATATTTTGCACCAAATTTGGTGCAACACCAAATATTTTGCACCAAATTTGGTGCAACACCAAATATTTTGCACCAAATTTGGTGCAACACCAAATATTTTGCACCAAATTTGGTGCAACACCAAATATTTTGCTATTAAGAAACATTAATATATAGGAATTAATGAAATATTACGAGAATATACCTTTTGGTATAAGATTTGAGGTAAATGGGTTGGAGATATATATGTATTTAGTGCAGAAATTACACCAAAATAGAGTTATGGGTTGGAGATGGCCTAACAAATAGATGTTTTGTTATGTCATTTAGATCATTTTAAATACTATTCATTCTGTAACTTTATTATTTAATCAACTTTTTCAAATGTAACTTCTGTTACTTTAAGTTTTGAAAAAATAAAACTTTAAAACTTAAAATATACACTAACTATTCGTATAACACACCCAATGCAGTCCAGACGAAATCTGGTGCCTAATTTATTTTTGAAATTTTTGTTGGGTTGAAGAAGTGTGAAAATGTTAGGTCGTAAAAAACAAATTACTTATGCACATAATTCAACTAAACAAATCATGCTATAAAGAGATTTTGTTGAGTCAAGCATGGACAGGTGAGAGAAGTACTGGAATGGATGGTCTCCTGAGAAGCTTGTTAGAGTTGGTGCCCAACTAGCCAACTTATGGCGTGTTGGCTCTTGTTGACTCTATGTAAATCGATCTTTATTTATGAAATTCGCATCTTTTATGGCATTCTTTATCTTCATTATTATGATTACAATTGTTGGATAAAGACCTTGAATGCACTATAGTGGATTTGATGGCTATCATGAAACACATCTAATAGTCACTGTATATTTTAAACATGTTCCTAGTTCGATTGGGCCGTACAAAAGAGGATAAGGATCGCCCGAGCTTGAGACTAGCATCTGCGATGCGAAGTACCACGTTTCATTGGTAGGGAACATAGTGATGTTCTGAGCATGCATATGGATAGTGACCTAGTGATCTATCGAACTACCCTCGTTCACACTTTTCAAGTGGTTACCATTTGTCGAGTGGATTAAGTCCGATATCTTGGTTGTACAGAACCACGTTTCATTGGTAGGGAACATAGTGATGTTCTGAGCATGCATATGGATAGTGACCTAGTGATCTATCGAACTACCCTCGTTCACACTTTTCAAGTGGTTACCATTTGTCGAGTGGATTAAGTCCGATATCTTGGTTGTACAGATTAATCCTTATTACTCGAAACGTCATTGAGACTCTACATGATAGGTGCCTCACTCCCGTTTATCGACTCAATTAGAGTCATCAGGTGGCGGGGTTGGGTGAGGTCCCGATGCATGTAGGAGTCGATGCTTCGTTGTCGAGGATTCACCGTTCGCCCTTGTGTGTGGATATCCTATGCTATCCGAGGAGATAATAGTGTGACAAATCTCTGACCAGAGTACTAGATGTATTTTAGGTAAATGGGTTTACCTAGTAACACATGCGATGTCACTATTTGATCTCCAAGATGTATGCATGGTTATTGGATCTCTAGCGACTCTTGATTTACCAATGGTCGTTGATCTGATCGGGATATTTGAGTTGAAAGGACCGTACTGTACGCTAACCATGACCGACTGATTCCTGCAGGCACTATCAGTGATACCTAGGAGATCATGGGGCGATGTTGCTAGACGTTTTACCATGATTCGATGGGTAAGTTCGAAAATGTGTTTTTGCAGTCACAATTATTGTGAGCCAACGGCTAGTTGTATCCCTGAACCATTGAGGATCACACAAGTACTGGTTTCCCAATTCTCGTACAGATATGGTACTCAAATTGTTGAGTATAGTAAGAGGAAGATTGGGAGTATGACTTCCTAAAAGTGGCTAAGGGAGTAGGACTTCCATATTTAGCTAATGAGAGTAAACCTGTCATATATAGATTTAGTGGTTCGAAAATTTGATTTTGCATCATAATGATCAATTTTGTAAACTGAGCACATCGGTGATATCTGATCATCGATCGGGATTATGGTGAGACCACAATCGAGGGATTCGAAACGAATGTTCACTGTTTGACTTGAACCGAATGTTCACTGTTTAAGATGAACCGAATGTTCACAGTTTGAGTTGAACCGAATGTTCGCTGTTTGAGTTGAACCGAATGTTCACTGTTTTGTTCAAATCAAACTCTATCCCTCAATTTATAAATATGGCAATGAGGAGATACTTTCAAGAAGTGAGAAAGAAAAACACCAAAATCTATTCAGCAAACTCCTCCCTTCTCTCTTCTTTCGTCGTCGTCGCGGCCCGCCGCCGTCGTCGGAATTTGTTCCGACCATTCTAGTGCAAACCGGCGAAGGAGTTGAGATTTTGGTCGTGGATCGGATTAGACGTCGATCCAGTCGTTCAACCGTTGAAGTGTCAATTCCCTCGTGGAATTGGTCGGAGCCAGGCGCCTAGACGATAGCAAAGTGACCTTCTAAACATCCTATTAATGTTTAGATTATTGTTTAGGTGTATTGATCGTTCCCGGGCTCAAAAATTTTAAAACTTTCGCTGCGCCCCGGGAGTGGGATCCGGATCCACCGCTGCGACAACAAATCTCTCGTATGTCAAGCTGCTGACGTTGCACTGCTTGATCTTGTGGGTCAGATGGAGTATAAAAGTGTGATGTTGGATCTTAACAGGTAGTACTATTCTGCTGGGGATAGGACCGACGGTTGAGAAATGATAAGACTGATCTCTTAAAGAAATCAGCAGTTAGACATGCACCTCTCAAGACTCATGTGCCTTATAATAGTTGCACTCTGCGCCGCAACATTATAAGGAAATAACATTACACCTTAGCTAACAGTTATAACTTTTGGCATAGTGATAAGAGTTTGGTCCTAAAAAATTGGTATCAAAGTAAGGTCAAGCGTTTGAGTCTTCCCAAAATGCATATTTCTATACTACTTGGGGTGTGGATTGTTGAGTCAAGCGTGCGTAGGTGATAGTGGTACTGAAATGGATGACATCTTGGGAAGTTCTCTTATGTAAAGCTGCTAATGTTGCCGCTTGATTTGGTTCACCAGGTGGGCTATAAAAGTGAGACATCATATCTTAACGGGTAATACAATCTTCGCTGGAGATAGGACCGACGGTCGAGAAAAAGGTAAGACTAATCTCTAAAAGAAATGAGACAGCACCGACAGTTAAACACGCGCATCCTCGAACTCATAGGCATAACAGTCCGACCATAACGTGCATAATAGATGCACTCTGTACTGCAACATTATAATGAAATAAAGTTATACCTTGACTAATAGTTATAGTTTTTGACTTACTGGTAAATGTTTGATTCTTATTAATTAGATAATGATCTACTTAAAACCATGGTTAATTCTTAACAGGTAGCAAGCAATTATAAGGCTACTGGGATTGGTAACAATGGTTAATACTTAATAGGTAGCAAGCACTTAGGGCTACTGGGATTGGACATGCTAGAATGATTAAAATGGTTCCAACATTCGTTAGCTTTAATCACATGAACTAAGGATTATGAATTCGGAAGAGGAGAGAGAGTTTTCCATATTTTTCAGAAGGATCGGCCATACTAACCTAAGCTCATACTCGAACAAGACAATGAAATCATCTTCATATTATAGTGATATATAGTATTGTAACTAAGTGTCATACTATTCTTGATCATAGTAGGAAGTCAAAAAAGGAGATAACATCGGTTGCTGCACTTTCTTGAAGTGATGAGCTTGACCAACCAACTCAACGGATAAAAGGGAAGTTGGTTATTCAAGGCTGATAACCTGATGTTGTGGATATAAAAGAAAGGCAGATAACCCGGCTAAGGAGTGTCGAAGAAAAACTATCAGTAAAAGTTCATGCTTGTAGTTGCAGATCGGATGTATGCTTAGCCAAGAAAGTTTCTAGATTATTTGTGAGTATTCAAGAGAGTTTGTTTACAACTGCGTGAATCCACTGTACTGTTGATATTGCACTTGTTTATGGATGGTTATACTTATTCACGAAAGGTTGTATTTGTTTGCGAAAGGTTGTACTTATTCAAATATGCATCTCTAAATAAGATCATCCATCTTAAATTCATAGACGCACACTTATCGCATTTCAGATTTACCCCCATGTCCAAACATGTAGGAAAAATTTTCGTACATAATCATCATCTCGATTATATTGTCCAAGTGCGGGTGTATCTTTTTTAATCATTTCTACTATTTCTTTGTCTCCCTAGCTTTTCTATTTCCGGAGAAGGTGTATAATTCAATAGTCTCAAAATAGTCAAAACTAACTTTTATATAATGGTTTTTAAATATGTAAAATCAAATTCTTAAGAATACAACACTGTTTTATATTTTTAAATAAAAGTTAAGAGAGAAAAACAAGCATAGCCTACATTTTAAATTAAACCTCCGCTTAGTCACTCCCAACTGGGCTATCATCGTCTAACTGCCAATATAAGTGGGGACTTGGAAAAGATATCACCCCACAACTTCAAAAAGATTTTATCTTTTCCACTCAAATATTTATTACTGATCAATCTTAAATTTATTAAAACAACAAATGCATTTAAATAATTTGTAATGGCATACCTCAGCAAATCTTCATGTCAAACATTTTATTTGAACATGGATTATTGCGAAAATAGAGCTGAGCATGATTACAGGGAAAATACTGATTGTGTGTTTGGTTTATGCTTAAAGTATTAAATATGTACGTTCTTATATGTGTTTCGGTACGTAATGTTAATTACTAAAAAAATTATGGGTGTGTTTGGACATGTCTTAAAGAATGTTTTTAGTGTTTTATAAGTAAAATTTTTTAAAGTTGGTGTTTGGGCAAGATTTTTTTAAAAAGTTTTAAAAACATTTTCTTAAAAAACTGTTTTTCAAGTATAGTTTTTAAAAAACAAGTAGGAGGTGTTTTTTGTTGTTTTTAATTGGATTAAAGTTACATGGAGATCGGATTGCAATGTTTAAAAATAAAACTATAAGGAAATAAATAAAATATCATCAGAGTTATATTATAATAACCATAATAATAATTAAGGTTTCACTAAACTAATCTGAATTAATTAGTATATATCCTTAACAAACAAGTAACGAAGAATTTAAGAATTTATTGTCAGATGTTGCAAGCATTATCTTTAAATAATATTTAACTAGAATAAATTAAAAAAATTTTAAACATTTAATTGTAGATTGAAATAAAATATCTATCACAAAAAAATATAGAAACTGGAAAATGAAAATAAAAAAGAGAGAAAAAATTATATAAGAGATTATTTATATAAAAATGGATAATGTAAATAAAAAATATGAAAAAAAAATTAAAAGAATGAGAAAATTTTTAAAAATTATAAAAAAGAAATTATGTTTTTAAAAACATTTTTCTAAATTACTAGTCCAAACACATTTTGAACTAATAAAACATTTTTATAAAATAGTTATCCAAACACATATTTTTCCTTAAAATAACTTTCAAAACGTTTTACAAATATTTTTTAAAAAACATTTTTTAAAAACATGTCCAAACGGAGCCTATAATTATTGTTTTTCGGCTCTAAATAAATTGGTAATACGTACGAAATAAAAGATAATGAGAAAGTATATAATTATTGATGTAGACAAAAAAAATGCATAATCTAATTAACCATTGACATTAGATTGAGACATGCACCTTGGTCTAAAAATAATCCTACTTGTTCTCAGGTTACTAGGAAAGCGAAATAGTGGAGGGGTCCCCTCTTTGTAATGTGTTGGGGTGTACTCTTCATTACGTAACAGTGACATCGTTGTTCCATCATCGACTCACCCGTGTTAAATTTCACTACATGTTTTACAGAACTAAGGTACCCCCGTACCCATAATTTTATTAATACTGAAATCATCCATCCCTCTGTATTGGCACTCGACCAAGGCTGCTACGAAGAGACTTCTGCCTTGTACTCAGTATCCATCATTTTCAATAATTCTCGTGAAATTCTATGGAGAATTAGCAAGTATCATCAAATATATCTATTTCTGACTCAAAACTCATTTGACAGTGATGCATACAAAGCAGACAATTGAAACTACTTCTTTTCTGTATATCTATCTGCATTCCGCATGTCTTTTCATACAAAAGAATCATCTCCCGATCAAGCATGCTACATTCTAATCGTTCGCATGACAGATCCTGGAAAACTAGATTAGGCAGCAACAGCCTCCTCTTTTGCAGAAAGCTGATTCTGGATGTGCAGTGGAACCACATCAAATTTGGCCAACTGCATGGTGTAGGAAGCGCGGCCTTTTGTCATGCCTCGAAGAGTACTGACGTATTGGAACATTTCAGCAAGTGGAACCAGTGCATCGACCACCTGCAACCATCGATTGTCACTTTCAAGAGATTGAATAAGTTGAGGAATTTCAGCATTATAGAGCAGAGTGCAACGGTCTGTCACATACCTTCAATCCACCGGGTTTGTCCCCAAAGTTGTTGATCTGACCTCTCCTCGAGTTAAGGTCACCAATCACGTCTCCCAAGTGTTCTTCAGGGGTGACAACTTCAACTTTCATAATTGGTTCAAGCAGCTGTGGGCCTGCTTTCCTCATCCCTTCTCTGAAAGCTCCTCGAGCAGCCAACTGGAATGCCAACACACTCGAATCCACATCATGGTAAGAACCATCTACTAATACTGCACGGACATCAACCACAGGATAGCCAGCCAACACCCCATTGGACATGCTTTCTTCCAATCCTTTCATGACCCCAGGTATGTATTCTCTTGGGACAGCGCCTCCCTTGATCTCGCTCTTGAACTCATACCCATTGCCTGCCTCCATTGGCTCGAACCGAACTGTAATATCAGCAAACTGACCAGCACCACCGGATTGTTTCTTGTGAACATACTTCACTTCTGTGACCTTGGAAATGCTTTCCCGGTAGTTAACTTGGGGTGCTCCGACATTGGCTTCCACCTTTTTCCAACGAGAAAATTATCTCTCAAACTTCGTCATAAAATAAGTTGTATTGACAATGACAAGGATGGGAGTTCAGAACAGAAGCTAGTGAGTTTCACATGTTTATGGCGAGATTAATGGCATTTGAGGCAGTTAACACTCGTGCCACTTGTAAAAACACCATGTACAATATAATCTTTTTATTTTCATTCACATGATTGGACTACGGATAAAATTTTGTAAGAACTCTTGAAGTAGGCATAAATATAGATAAACGAGTAATGACAAATACGCACCTTAAATTCTCTCTTGAGCCTGTCCACGATAATTTCAAGGTGCAACTCTCCCATTCCTTCAATAACTGTCTGGTTTATCTCTTCATCTCGTGAAAAATGAAAAGAAGGATCTTCCTGAGCAAGCTTGATTAAGCCAACCGCCATCTTATCAACATCAGCTTTTGTCTTTGGTTCAATAGCAACCTTAATAACAGGATCAGGGAAATCCATTCGCTCAAGTACAATAGGCTTATCTGGATCGCACAATGTTTCTCCTGTAATTGTGTCCTTTAGACCGGCAAGAGCTACAATATCACCAGTTAAAGCTACTTTGATGTCCTCTCTGCTGTTGGCATGCATTTCTAGGAGTCTACCGATCCTCTCTTTCTTTCCTTTGTTTGCGTTTAGTACATAAGATCCAGCAGCAAGCTTCCCAGCATATACTCTAACGAATGTAAGAGAGCCAACGAAAGGATCATTCATGATCTTGAAAGCTAATCCAGCAAATGGGGCATCATCATTTGCATTCCTTTCAATTATCAACTCGGGGTCATCAGGGTCAGTTCCTTTCATTGCTGGCAATTCAATGGGAGATGGCAAATAATCGACAACAGCATCAAGTAGCGGCTGAACGCCCTTGTTCTTAAAGGCTGAGCCACACAAAACAGGAACAAAACTGCCTGAAATAGTTCCCAGCCTGATCAATCTCCTTATTGTTTCCTCATCAGGCTCAATTCCTTCCAGATAGCCCTCCATAGCAGCATCATCCTGCTCCACAACAGTTTCAATCATCTGTCCTCTATATTCTTGAGCCAAGTCCTGAAGATCACCAGGAATGTCCTGGTATGTAAATTTTGCACCCAATTCCTCCCCAGACCATAGTATTGCTTGCATCTTCACAAGATCAATAACCCCTTTAAAGGTATCCTCTGCACCAATTGGAAGTTGAAGAACAAGTGGTTTTGCACCAAGATTCGATACAATCATGTCCCTTGTTCTGAAAAAATTTGCTCCAAGACGATCCATTTTATTTACGAAACATATTCTAGGAACTCCATATTTATCAGCCTGCCTCCAAACAGTTTCAGACTGAGGCTCCACACCAGCAACACTGTCGAACAAGCATATTGCACCATCCAAAACCCTGAGGGCTCGTTCCACTTCAAGGGTGAAATCGACATGCCCTGGAGTATCAATTATGTTGATCCGATGTTTGTTCCAAAAAGTGGTAGTTGCAGCAGAAGTAATGGTAATCCCTCTTTCTTGTTCTTGCTCCATCCAGTCCATGGTAGCTGTTCCCTCATGTACCTCACCAATTTTGTAGTTTCTACCAGTGTAATAAAGAATTCTCTCGGTTGTGGTGGTCTTCCCAGCGTCTATATGAGCCATAATTCCTATGTTGCGATAGTCTTTTAATGGAACTGTTCTCTTCTCCTCTGCAGAAAAATTTACACAATAATTCCTGTTTTTAGAGTTCCAATACCAAACAACTTTTTAGAAAGAGAAGTTGCCCTCAATGCAACGCTGAGAATATAACCAGAAGAGTCATGCTTCTATGGCTAGTTAATCATCAGATAGTTTAGAGAATGGTATTTTTTAAACATACAACAAATGAGAGAAGCTGACGCGATCACTGATATAGTTTATATAACAAGTTCACATAAAGGAAACTGTCACAAGTATTCAATAAGCCACTTATCTTTAGCTAGAACCATACTAATTTTCAGTAACACATGATTCAGACATCTCACATACAAAAGTAGCGTGTAAAATCTAATTTACATCAAAAAGACTAAAATCAAAATTTACATATTTAATCAACATTATCTTTCGTATATTAATTATGATTATATATACCAAAAGTACTATTCCAATTATTACTGAATAAACAAGGTGATTGAAAACTATCACAAAACAAGAACCAGAAACAAAACTTACACATCCCCCCCCCCCCCCACCACACACACACACACACACACACACCACCACACACACTCCCCCCCCCCACCCCCCACCACACACACACAACACAACACAACACACCCCCCCACACACACACAAAACATAAACTTGCTAAATCCTATAGATTAATACCTAAAAGGGCACCACATAAAAAGTCATCAAAAAAATTAAAAACTTATTCATGCCAAAAAATCGATGATAACTGCCCAAGTATTGCGACTTCAGAGATAAAGAATTCACCAGCAGCCATAGCAAAGACTGAGAAGTTCTTCTTCTGCTGTTTCCGCGGCAACGGCGATATCTTCGCGGGTTCAGGGCCGAACCTCGTGCTCCCGAGAAACGAAGAAGTGAGAGCTCGAACTCTGGAAGCAGAGTCGGTCTTACGACGTCGGGTGGACTGAGAGACAGGCGGCACCGGCCTTCTGGAAGACCCATTACAGTTGCAGAGGGAAGAAGCATTAGACGTCGCGGCCATTGACATTTTCACCATCGATTCGGCCGATGCTGCAGCCATAATTCTCACACACAGAACTTCGAGCCGGGAAGCAGCGGAGTGGGGCGAGGGGATAATGTAACGAGCGGAGTGGTTTTTGTGGAGAGTCGGGAGATTCTGTGAGGTCTCAATTCATTGAGATTTTTGGCCATACGATTGATTATTCTTGGGTTTTGCTTATTATTATACATTTTACCCTTCCCATTTCATTTTCTATTTCTTTTTGTTTCTTGAAAAATGGGTTTTTCTTGTTTTCAGTTTCCACAAATTTTAGATGTAATAATTCCTCAAAAAAGGCATTCTTACTTTTTTAGGAAATAATAATATATTACATATTTATTACTAATATTTGTACAAAAAGTATATTATTACTTGAGTATTTTACATCATCGATTGAATTTTTTTCAGTAGTTGTTTTATTTTTCTGAAATTTTTAAATATAATAAAAATGGTGGCTATGTTTGGGTATTATTGGCGGTTCGCGGCTCCCGTAATATACGAAGGTGTATTCAATCTAGAGATTTAACGATTTTTATTGACTTTTTCTAAATGATAGACTTTTGTGGAATTGATAGAAATTCGTAAACTTTCATATAATCTCGTGGAGTTATAAAAATAATTTAGTGGACTCCATTAGACTTTTATAGATTTTTAGAGAGATTTCTATGGATTTGTAGAGAGTTTTATGGATTTATTTTTTAATAAAATTTATTAGTTTTATAATTTTAACTTTTTATAATGATTTTTTGTTTGAACTTATAAATATTTAATATTTTTCCATTTAGAATAAATCTTTTATTAGCAAACTGTATAAAGGAATCCAAAAATTAAAATACAATATATTGCATCTCAATTAAAAATTTTAATACAATACTATTTAATGCGTAATACTCAATTTTTCAATCAATTCAACACTATGACTTTTAAATAATAAATAATCAAAATAAATAAATTTAGATCAATATCTAGTATAAAAATCTATCAACTCTATAAAATTTCTAGTATAATTTCAAGATTATAAAAATCTATCAACTATACAAAAGTAAATAATAAATAATCAAAACAAGTGATTTAACGTTTGATTCTCTCTAATCTGATCTGATAGATTCACGTTTAATCTGAGTATTGTATGCTCTGAGATTTTCGCTATATGCGTGATCTGAAAGCTTGTGTGCTCTGAGCTGATACGTGAAATCTGTAAGTTGTTCATGCAATCTGATCCAAAAACTATCTGAGTTATTCTTTACTGAGCGGAACCTTTTCCAGTCTGATCTGATACTCAATATTAAGCTGATTTGAAAAGGTGTTCCTCTTAGCTGATTTGTAAATTGATCATATAAATACTGATCTGAAAAATAAACTCTTCACGGTCTAAGCTGTTTTCTGCATTGTCTTCGCTCTAAGATGTTATCTACATTGTATTCGCTCTAAACTGTTCTCTGCGCTGTATTTAGACTTTTTTAAAGTTGATAGTTGTAAAGGAATCTCATGGAGTTGTAAAAAGAATTCTATTGACTTTCATTAGATTTTTAAAGAGGTTCTTGTACGGACTTTTAAATATAACATTATCTATGTATACTTTAGAAGGATAAAAATAAATAAAAAATTATGTTATGTTTGGAAGGAATTAGCAAATAAAACTCGAAATTTGATATTGCAGAATAAATGGACATAAGAAAGTAAATAACGTCAAAATAAAAATAAAAGCGAAAATGACCGTAAATATATAATATTTACTATAATATTATTATTGTATCTCAACTTCTAATATATCAAATAATATATATATTATTTACGATTATATATATTTATATATATAACTTATTGAAAAAATATTATTTAAGACTTAGAAAATTTTTAGAATTATAAATAACGAAAAAGTATGAAATTTTGTGATAGTTGTAAGTAATTGAATATTGAATAGAGATAAAGGTAAATAAATTTGAAAATATAAAAGTGTCACCAAATCTCAAGGGTGAAAAGAAAAGAATTTTTTAGTTTTTGTTGTTGTACCTATGACTTTATAGTTTGTACATAGAAGATTTCGTAGAAATGACACGAAGTTTATATTAAATTTGGATACTTGTAAATTTCTATGGATTTTTAAAAGTTGAGATTGAATACCACTTGACTTTTTAAAATTCTATGGAAATCTACTTTGGATACCACCAAAATTTTATGGACTTCCTAAATATGTAAATTGAATACCTCTTGATTTTTAAAATCCATCGGAATCTATAAAAGTAATTAAATGTCATTGATTGAATATACCCCCAATAGTTTTATTTTTGGCAATATATTGGCGGTGATTGACTCCTAAAATTAGATAATAAAAACGATAAAAAATTCCCTAAACGTAG
This sequence comes from Dorcoceras hygrometricum, assembly GCA_001598015.1. Lineage (NCBI taxonomy): Eukaryota > Viridiplantae > Streptophyta > Magnoliopsida > Lamiales > Gesneriaceae > Dorcoceras > Dorcoceras hygrometricum. The sequence continues at coordinate 6,416 of KQ991037.1, read as the reverse complement.
AAAAAGTTAAAGGATTTTATAAGTTGATATTTTGTCCAATGAATTCGTGGGTAGCTTGGATAGTTTTATGTTATGCTAGGAGTCAAATGATAAAAATCCTGAGTGTATTTGAAATTCTTCATAATTATCTTTATAATTATATTATATATTTCAACCTTTTTCCATTCAAACAAAACAAATAATTTGAATTCATCCCCGGTCGCTTGTCCATATTTGCTTGGAGCTCTTGGATAAATGGCAAATGATTTCCTCTTCAATGATCGGTTATTGAATTGCCACGATTGGAGAATTTATTAGCCACCATAATTAACAAAACAAGATTTTATTTTTGGAAACTCAAGGTTAGGGGCCAATGCACCGGCTTTGTCGATGCTGCCTATGTGGGTACTGCTCACAAATGAGGTGTTCATTCAGCAGCTGACATGTGACGACAAACAGTAGAATTAAAAAATAAAAAATAAAAATCAGACCGTAAAAAAAAAAAAGAAAACCAGCTGATTTTGTTTGCAGCTCATGAAAATTTTTTGTATCTGTGTTTTTGTTTTTTTGCTGCTAGTTTTTATTTTATTTTTTTAATTATACTGTTTTCCGCCACATGTCAGCTGCTGATTGGCCACCTGCATTTGTGGGCAGTACCCACACAGGCAGCATCGACCAAACCCAATGCACTTCTCCTATTTCTTCTACCGACGTGGAGTATGTCTATCCCCAATTTTAATATTTTTGGTTTATTTACTTGCTTTTTATTTGAGAATTCAATATTTTTTTTTATTTTTAGTTAAAAAGACATGAAGTTGCTCTCCATCCATTTATTTTATGTAGTAAAGAAAAATGTTGTCTATACAGGTTGATGGTTATATGGTGTTTTGAGAATTATAAAAGTTTCACCGTCATGCCAAAACTAGTTAGTCCATGGGTTTTAATTAAATAAGCAATGAGCATGTGCAGTACAAGTGTTGGATGTGCAGTACAAGTGTTGGATGTGTTTGAGACGTAGATCGATAAGATTTGAAAATGTGTTTAGAGGGGTTAATAACTGCATTTAAATTTTTTAGTAAGTTAATTTGATTTAACAACTCGGTGTCATTATCAAGCTATAAATAATATGCGAAAACAGTTTGATGCAATAGTACGTAAAGACAACAGATAAAGAGAGAAAGAAACGAGAGATTTGTTTCTGAAAACTCGAAAAACTAAGTTTTTTCATCTCTCTTTCTTATCTTTCTTATGTTTCTAGAATGATTCATTAGAAGACTTTGATTAGTACAATCATGTTGTACAAATCAACTTCAGTTCAATTTACAACCTGATTGAAACTCCTAGACTTTTTGAATCTGAACAAAAACACACTTCTGTCAAATTATAAATTCTTATATGAAAAATTCTCACTCAAAGTTATCCTAAAAGATCTGATATCTCATTGAGTTTGAGACAATGAATGTTTAGAGTGATGACGAATAGCTTTTTATCGTGGTTTTGTTTCTTTCAACTATGGTTTTTTCTTCTGTCATGGTCATCATAAATCATCTCTCTTTTTATTATTGTTATGTTCCTCATTCTTTCAGTCTTTTATAGTCTTCATATCTTCAACGTTAATAAATTCGAACATGTTGGAGTGCAATAATTGCCATTGCTAGGTAGAGCGGTCGAACCGTGGCGCTTGAGTTGCTATACGATTTAAAAGATTGGAGTTGTACCGTAACCACCAGCTATAGCTTTTGGTAAAGCGGCAAGCGCTCGGTCCTACAGAACATTACTCACAATAGTTGTTGGATCTGGAAATAGATCAGATCTTAATTTTGATGAACACAAAACTTGTTATTTGTTTCTAACAGTTTAATTGAGGGAGCATGCCGAGCTGAATCAGATCAGAACAGAGCCGAGCAGATTCGATGACAAACGATACAGTGTAAACGAAGAACTGAGCTCAGTTGAGAAGAAGTGCATATCAGTTCAGAGTTGAGAAGAACGGATCAGTTCAGAATAAGATCTGTTCAGATAGCAAGTTCAGATCAGTTGAAGTACAGCGTATCAGTTGTATAGAACAGAACAAAGCAGAATGGAACAGTTCAGATCAGATGATATCAGTTCAGATCAGATAAGAGTTGTTCAGTTCAGAACAGTGCAGAGTAAAATAGATCATAGCAGAACAGTCTAGAACAGATGAGTTCAGATGAACAAGAGCAGTGAGCAGAACAAATGGGATCAGAAGAGAATCAGTTTAGAGAAGAACATAATAGAGCCGAACAGAACTAAAGAAATAGCTCAGATCGAGAAGCAAATAGAACAAATGAAGCAGCTCAGTTAACGAGAGCAGTGTAGTTCTGTATACAAATCCGATTGGAGCTTCACAATAGATCAGTTCACATAAGAAGAGAAGAGCCTAAGTGAAAAGAACATCATAGCGGAGTCCATATCAGATCAACACAGTCTACCAGTTCAGAACGGACTAAAACAGTTTGAACAAGCTTTACTCAGAAAAATCCAAAAAGTTCAAACTGATTTGCTCCGATTCATCTACATAAGTTCAGAGGCAGTACAAAGATAATTAATAGTTCAACCACTCTTGTACGAAGAAAGGAAAACAAGCACATGTTATGAGAAACTGTACAGGGTCTTTTCAACGGCTAGAAACTTGTGTCCAACGTTCTAATCAGATCAGATGATATATATACAAGACTGAACGGAAGACGAAGGGTAGAGTGAAAGACTCTCAAGAGAGTCGTCCATGTGAGACCAAAGAGACTCTCAAGCTGTGTGTGCACATAGTGCAAGTTCGGACCAGAACATAATATCAAATTATGCACCACCAGCAGATATCGTCGTAAGCTTGAAGATCAATGGAGAAGATGACCGTGTGTGAGGTGATATATGAGTGCTAAGCTGAAACAGATTAATCCACAGACACACATATTCACTCACAAATATGAGAGCTGAGCGACACAAATTAGAGTGAATGTAAAATCAAAATGTAAATCAGTTCCGTCTTGGCACGAAGACGTTAAACTTAGTGTATGTAGTTTCTGTTAGAGTAGATGCCCAACTAGCCAACTTGTGGCGTGTGGGTTTTATTGACTCTTGTACAAACGATCTTTATATACGATATTCGCATTTCCTTATATGGCACTCTTTACTTTCATTATGTGTATAATGATTTACAATTGTGTTGAGTAAAGACCTAGAATACACTAAAGCGTATGTTAGATGTGATAGTGGGTATGACGGCTATCATGAAACACATCTAATAGTCGCTGTGTATTCTGAACATGTTCCTAGTCGATTGGGCCGTCAAAATGAGGATAAGGCCGCCCGAGTTCGAGACTAGTATCTGCGATGCGAAGTACCATGTTTCATTGGTAGGGAACATTGTGATATCTGAGCATGCAGATAGATAGTGACATGGTGATCTATCGAACTACCCTC
>KQ991036.1:69676-100401 GCA_001598015.1 Dorcoceras hygrometricum | reverse complement strand
TCTTACAGTAGCTGTAATATTAGAATTTGATAACTGTGTAATTGGTAGTTGCTGGTTGAATCATTGGTATGGTTTGATAGGCAACAGCTGATAACATCGTTGTTGTTTTGATATTACAAATGTTGAGTTATGTATCCAGCAGCTGTATCTACTTGTTAAGATTCAGCAGCTGTATGGTTATAGCGTTTACGAATGTTCTTCCTGTAGTTGTAATGTCGAAATTTGATGATTTTGTAATCGGTAGTTGCTGGTTGAATCAGTATAAAGTCTGGTTTAATAGGCGACGGCTGGTAGCGAAATCATTGTTTAGATATTGCAAGCGTCTTCGTAAGATCAGCAGATGCACTGTTCATCAGCAGATGCGTCTTTCCTTGTTAAAATCAGCAGTTGTTTTCCTTTGATTAGGAATCAGCAGCTGCATTGTGATTTTAAATTCAGCAGCTGTATTTTCCTTAGTTAGAATCCAGCAGTTGCATTGTCTACATAAAATCAGCAGATGCACTGTTCATCAGCAGATGCATTCCATAGTGATAATTCAGCAGTTGCTTTACTCGTTTTTCAAGTACTGTTTATTTCAGCTGGTATTAGTCTTGCGACTGGTACTATTCATTTATATACACGTGTTAGCGATTTTCTTGCAGCTGATCGATTAGCGTATTCCTTGCGACTGATTGACGCGCTAACGACGTCGTTCCTTTAAGTAATAGAAAGATCAGCAGGTAGTCTTGTTATTTCATCTGCTGATCACTCCAACGACATCGTTTCATTTTATATTTATTTAAAAGACCTCGCGACTAGTTCCTATTTGTTGACTGGTGCTGATCATTCAGCAGGTACAAGTCTTGCGACTGGTGCTATTCCTTTGTGACTGGTTTTCTTTCAACCAGTTCCATTTTAACGATATGTTTCCAAAGTCGAATTCGATACTCAGTAAAGTTTTAAAAATGGGAAGCAAATGTTTAAAATGATGGAACCCGATGATTTACAGAAATGTTTAAAGAAAGGATTGTTAATTAAGAAAAGATGTTTTAGATTATGGCATAGATAGTTACGGTCACCAAGGAGAAGGGTGAGAAGTTGTCTAGATGTCGACTGCCCTTTCATATGAGCTATATGCTGAAACTGATATCAGGAGTCATTTTGATCAAAGTGCAAATTGGACCACATAGAACTTATATGCCATGATCAACTGAAAATGATATTGAACTTAACGAGAAGCTGGGCTATCATCCCCTGTTTCTGCCATTGAATGTTTACTGAAATGTTTACGAAAATGACATTGTATATTGAAGTTCCTTAACATATGAATTGTACAGATGTCTGCCTGCGTTTTATGAGATTGTTACTACTCAGATTTTACTTGCTGAGCCTTTAGGCTCACTAGCTTTTAAAATGGTGCAGGTACGACAACTGGTGGAGGAACAGCAGGTGAAACTTGAAAACCAGCAGATGGGTGGCGCATAGAACTTATATGCCATGATCAACTGAAAATGATATTGAACTTAACGAGAAGCTGGGTCTATCATCCCCTGTTTCTGCCATTGAATGTTTACTGAAATGTTTACGAAAATGACATTGTATATTGAAGTTCCTTAACATATGAATTGTACAGATGTCTGCCTGCGTTTTATGAGATTGTTACTACTCAGATTTTACTTGCTGAGCCTTTAGGCTCACTAGCTTTTAAAATGGTGCAGGTACGACAACTGGTGGAGGAACAGCAGGTGAAACTTGAAAACCAGCAGATGGGTGGCGTTGTGTTTATCCAAGGCCTACGTTTTCCGTGTCTAAGTTGTATCGTTTTGAATAGATTGTACTGTATTAGATCAGTAGCAACGGTTGTATATTTACTTAGAATAGCAGCTGTTGTAATCGCAATTGCAAGTTATCAATACAAATTGTTTTTCCGCAAATGTTTTTAGCAGTTAGCGCGCAATTTAAGTATTCGCTGACGTTGTTTTGTTCTTTTCAAGTTATAGGAAATACAGCCTATGCGAATTATCTTTTAGCCCTTCTTTTATTCGAAAATTTTTATTTACCCAATTCTCGTGGCCCCGTTGGGTTCGGGCGTCACATCTACAGCCTCGCATTTTCTTCATAGAACACGTCATAACGTAGGGAATGAAGTTGGCTGACATAGACAGTCGATCTATCACACCCCAAACCGCATCCTATCCTCGATTGGAACTAGGTAATGTGTCATGAAATCCATGGTTATATGCTCCCAATTCCATTGGGGTACCTCTAAGCTCTGCAACGTACCACCAGGTCACATCCTCTTTGCCTTAACCTGCTGGCAGTTCAGACATCGAGCCAGAAATTCGGTGATATCATTCTTCATACCTACCCACCAATGGTGTGATTTCAAAGCATAGTACATCTTTCTCACACCAGTGTGGACACTGTGTCAACTACAGTGGGCTTCTCTGTATCATCTCCCTCAAGTCGATAAGGTTAGGTACCAGTAACCTACCCCGAAACCTCAAGAACCCATCAGAAGCAACTAAATAATCATCGAGCTGACCCTCTTGTGCCTTCAACTCAACTTGTGATTATACGGGTTAGTTCTTTGTGATACTCTGATGTCTGACACAATCTGCGGTTCAAACTGAAAAAGAGGAAACAACAAAGTAATCGTTGCCTGGTTGAAACCGCCAACAAGTCATTCTCAAATGCTCATGGACTTTTGAGATACTCAGGGATGCAAGCATCAAAACTTGTGCTTTTCTACTAACGACGTCAACAACAAGATTCACCCTTCCCAGTTGATGTTGTATTTCACAATCAAATTCTTTGAGTAACTACATCCACCGACGCTGCCTCATGTTCAAGTCAGACTGAGAGAAGAGGTATAGAACACTTTTGTGATCGATGTACACCAAAAATTGCTCGCCATAAAGGTAATGGCTCCAAATCTTCAAAGCTAACACAATGGCCAACTCCAAATCATGAACCAGGTATCGAGTCTCGTGAGGCTTCAGTTGTCGGGATGCATAAGCAACGCATCTGTTTTGCATCAAAACACAACCCAGTCCACTAAGCGACGCATCAGAACATATCACAAAACCTCCTGAACCTGAATGCAGCGCTAACACTAGAGCGGTATTTAATTCTCTTTCAGCAACGAAAACTATTCTCACACTCCTCAGTCCAAACAAATCTCCTATTTTCTGAGTCAACTGTGTCATAGACTTGGCTATCCTAGAAAATCCGTCGATGAAGCACCTGTAATATCCATCCAATCCCAAAAATCTACGACTCGCGATTGACCTTACTAAAGTAGATGTTGTTGTGAACTAGGAGCATCCCAGATATATAGATACATCTGGGACACTGGATCAACCCCTCGGGGTTCCACTAGCTGATGCACCACCTGGGCCAGCTGCAGTACCTGGGTAACCTGAATGGAAAACAAGACAACCAGACAGCCCCAGAGGGACAAGGGGTCAAACCCCACAGAGAGCAATCATGAGCTACCCACTCGCTCTCATAGCGGCAAAACAACTCATGGCAGGGAGAAGAGGGACTGGAGCTACCCGCTCGACCTTATTTTATTTCAAAAGAAAGCTTCCTGGTACTAACATATCATCAACAAAAATCGGTTAAGAAGGGTGTGAAACTCAACATGAGATTCGTGTATGCGATACCATCAACATACAACATACAACATACTACTACAAAAAATATGCAAACAACATCAGAAATTCAGCATTCGTATACTGCTTGACATATCAGCACACAAATAAATATATCCATGCCTATCTCAAAGCTTTAAGTACAAGCTCAAATCCGTACCGCATCTCTTGACCAACAATACCACACACAGCTCGCGAGAAAAGCAAAACACCAACACGAGACAGCTTGCGTAAGGAAAAACTCAGCTCTAGCCAACCGTCTACTGTTTCCCCAGCTCTCATGGAGAAATCTTGACAGATACGCTCAATCGACCACCAAGATACAACCTGCTCAACTACATGAAATCACCTCGAGAAAGAATACGACAGTAATAGAGCCGGGAGCTACCAGCTCATCCCAGCTAGAACCTACACCCCAATTACGATTTTTAGTTCTAATCGAAGATAAGAATGAGAACTAACACTTACCCGAATGTGCTACCTAAAATCAAATATCAACTCATCGGAAATCATGAAAAATCGCATGCTTCTACAATCTTCGTGCTCACTCTTCAGCCAACCAATGACTCCAAGATCGGTATTGAAAGGACGAGCTTGAAGAGAGGAACCCAAAGATACCAACCTTGCTCCAAGCTGAGTCATCTATCGCCAGCAATCGAAGAAGATAAGGTTCGGTGAAAAGTAACAAAGGTTTCACGATAGGGTAACAGCTCAAAATCATGAGGTGAGGAAAATATCTAAGTGTTGGGAATAATGACTAACATTTGGTCAAAGTCTAAGTATATACAACTTACGTCCCCATGATCTGATCCACAGTAGTCACCGACCAGGTCAAGTCTCAAAATTGACACCAGCTTAGGCATGCAGCTCAACACGCTTACACAATCAACTTGCGCACACCAACAGATCAAGCTCACAAATAGATCACGCTCACTGCTCAGCTCGCGCACTGATCACCTCTTGCACAAAGTTCAGTTCTCGCGTACCAATCAGCTCTCGCGTACATAGATCTTGCTCCTTTCAGATCAGAAGAGCTAAGCCAACTCGCACCTAATCTGACCATACAAAACAGCTCACACATGCACATCAGTATCAGATTGCATCAACAGACCAGATCACGCACTAGTCACCTTAAGCATTCCAAATAGTTATCGCCAAATCTGACAACTACAATAGCTCTCGCTCGGTCTGATAACCACAAACATCTCTCGCCTAAGCTGAAAAACACATACAGCACTTGTCTACATCGAACATTACTACCAGCTTATGCCTAATATGATATCTCTAAAAAGTGTTGCACAACACCCGTGATCTGACTATTCAGCTCAGGGCACCAATTACATACCCAAGCTGCATCCATATTACGTTCAGGCTCATAACAGCTTACATTTACATGGCACATCCCAGAGCTGCTTTCTTCTACGTTGTTTTTCCCCCAAAACAGCTTGCGATGGGGAAACCCAATTAATCTCCTTAATTAATCCAATAATCTTCTAGACCTCACTGCATTGAGTAACACACTCACGATGAGCGCATTGAGACGGCCCGAGTAACTACTGAACTCTCTATGTTGTGGTTATGTCAGTTGGTGGTAATGATTTAGCACCTCAATTAGTTTCATTAAGACGGTCGTGGTAGCTCCTGAACTCTTGATTTTGTAACCGCTATTGTTGTTGTTGATCATTTCGCTTAAACTTTGATTTTGGTACCCGTTATTCAGTTGTTACCAAACATGCATTCCACAGCATATATCATATTTCAGTTTTTACCATGATTGCTGTTATATCTGGTCTTCGTATTGGAGTTTGACCTCATCACTTTGGAACTTCATTGGTCATGTCAGTGACCGTTGCATGTTATCCAGGTGGATGGCTGCACCCGGAAGAGCTTCAGCTTGTGGAGTCCGTCGGGGAGTCCTCTAAGGGGTCGAGGCCATAGTTACACCACGTAACTCATAGTGCGGAATATTCCATAGACCCATATTACGACAGAAACATCAGTGCAAAAATGGAGCATAATTCATATCATGAACTTGACACGAAATGGAATCGGATACGAAACAAGTGCTCGAACAGTAATTCAAAATTGAACGTAGCACTAATAATATATAATATTTGAAACGAATATATATATAGCAAAAGCCCACTTACCAGAATCTGGAGTTTGAGTGATTTAAGGCACGAAATCTGATTACAGCTTGTGCAGGATTTCAACTACGGAATCTGATACAGTTTTTGCATGATTTCAACGTGGAAGCTCACTGCTATTTTACTGAGTATTTGCGGAATGAGTGTGGTTCATCTACTGCCTCAATGAGTTATTTATAGGTGTAGAGGGGGAAGTCAAAAGGACAACCATTAAAGCCTTAATTTCCTGATTTTATGGCCATTAAAATGGTTGTTACGAGAGATTAGTGTAGGCATTGATTTGAGTCTCTTAATTGATCATTAATCCCTCTAAATTGGCAGTTACTATTGCGAGATCTGATGTGTAACAGCTTGTTGAAATTCGTTAGCTAAGTTTTCTTTATCGGATCTGAATTTCCGTCGCCAAATCTGAATTTGCGTCGGCAAATTTGAATTTGCATCGCCAAATCTGAATTCGCCAAATCTGAATGGACCGTCCGAAGCTGAGTTGATCAGTCCAAAGCTGAGTTGACTGTCTGACTGTTAACCAGCTGAGTTGGCTGTCCCATATTTGCGTTGACTGCTGACTATCCAGAAATTTGGGTTGACTAACTATCCAGAAATCTGAGTTGACTGCTGACATATCCAGAAATCTGAGTTGACTGCTGACTTATACAGAAATATGAGTTGACCGAGAGGGATATGAGTTGACCGATGAATCTGAGTTGACCGAAGAATCTGAGTTGACCGAGAGGGATCTGAGTTGATCGACCCGAATTTTTTTTTTCCAAAGCTGAATTTCTGGGTTTTCACATCCCTCCCTCCTTAAAAGAAGTTTCGTCCTTGAAACTTTGGTTACCTTGATCATCGAAAAGGTAGGGACATTGCTTACGCATTTTCTCCTCCATTTCCCACGTGGCTTCTCTCTCGGTATGGTTGGACTATTGTACTCTGACGTATGGGATTGTTCTTCGTCTAAGCACCTAGTCCTTTGTGTTCACGATTCAAATTGGGACTTCTTCATAGTTCAGTCCTTGCGTCATATTCCCTTCCACGAGAAGTGGCCCTTCATCAAGAATGTGACTAGAATCCGAGATATATCTCCTCAGTTGTGAGACATGGAAGACATTGTGGATTCTTGACATACTGGGTGGTAAGGCCAGTCTATAGGCAAGTGTTCCTACTCTTTCCAAGACTTCGAAGGGTCTGACATACCGGGGATTCAGCTTTTCGACCTTATCAAATCGGACTATCCTTTTCATTGGAGAAACCTTGAGATATACTTTTTCGCCTACCTCAAAGGCCAAGGGTCTTCTCTTTAAGTCTTCTCAGCTTTTCTGTCGATCCTGGGCTGCTTCACTCTCTACTTGATGATGGCTACCTTTTTCATCGTCTCCTGGACGAGTTCAGGTCCTGTGATAGCCTTTTCTCCCACTTCATCCCAATACAGCGGCGATCGACATTTCCGTCCATAGAGGGCCTCATATGGTGCCATTTCTATGCTGCTGTGGTAGCTATTGTTGTAAGCAAACTCTATTAGAGGTAGATGTTCGCTCCAATTAATACCGAAATCCAAGGTGCATGTCCGCAGCATGTCTTCTAGGGTCTGGATAGTTCTCTTAGTTTGGCCATCTGTCTGTGGATGGTAAGCTGTACTGAGGGTAAATTTACTTCCCATGGCTTCTTGGAAGCTCTTCCAGAAACGAGATACCAATATTTGATCCCTATCTGACAGAATGCTGGTTGGAACCCCATGCAGTCTGACGATGTTTCCCATGTACAATGAAGCGAGCTTATCCAAGCCGTAGTTCATTCGGACAGGCAGAAAGTGCACTGACTTTGTTAATCTATCCACGATTACCCATATTCCATCATGGCATAATCTTGTCTTTGGTAGACCAACTACGAAGTCCATGGATATGTTGTCCCACTTCCACTCTGGAATTTCCAGTGGTTGTAATTATCCTCCAGGTCTTTGATTTTAGCTTTGACATGTTGGCATACATGGCATCTAGCGACAAAATCAGCCACATCTCTTTTCATCCCATTCCACCAGAAGTGTTCTTTCAAATCTCTATACATCTTGGTACTTCCTGGGCGGTCTGAGAACTTATATTTGTGTGCTTCAGACATCATTTCCTGACAGAGATCATCGACGTCGGGTACATACAGTCGTCCGTTCATCCAAAGAATCCCATCTTGGTCTGCTTGGAAATCGGTCATTTTCCCTTCCTTGATCTGTTCTTCCAGCCACATTAAGCTGGGGTCTTGATCCTGCTTTAGCTTGACCAATTCTCTAAGACACGGTTGGGCTGAGATCGATGATAGTATCACCTTGTTCATATTCTTCCGACTTAACGCATCGGCTACCTTATTTGCCTTTCCTGGATGGTAGTTTATTGTCAAGTCGTAGTCTTTCAAAAGCTCGAGCCATCGTCTTTCTCTCAGATTCAATTCTTTCTGAGTGAATATATACTTGAGACTCTGATGGTCGGTGAATACTTCACATTTTGTCCCGTAAAGATAGTGCGTCAAATCTTTAGAGCAAAAACCACCGCATCTAGCTCTAGATCATGGGTTGGGTAGTTGTGTTCATGCGTCTTTAGTTGTCTTGAGGCATAAGAAATTACCCTGCCATCTTGCATGAGTACACACCCTAGTCCTCCTTTGGATGCATCACTGTAGATAGTAAAGCTTTTGTCCCCTACGGATAGCGTCAGGACGGGGGCAGATACAAGCTTTGTCTTCAGATTTTCAAAGCTTGTTTCACATTCTTTGTTCCAGTTGAACTTGGAGTTCTTCTGGGTGAGTCTAGTGAGTGGTAAGGCTATTGAAGAGAAGCCTTCTACGATCGATAATAGCCGGCCAATCCCAAGAAGCTTCTAACTTCTGTCACTGTCTTAGGTATAGGCCAGTCCATGATAGCTTCTACCTTCTTCGGATCCACTGATACGCCTGCTTCGGAAATTATATGGCCTAGGAATGCCACACTCTTCAGCCAGAATTCGCACTTCTTGAACTTGGCGTACAGTTTTTTCTCCCTCAGGGTTTGAATGGTAAGTCGAAGATGCTCCTTGTGTTCTTCTACACTTGGTGTAGACACGAGTCTGTCGTCTATGAACACCACCACAAATTTGTCAAGGAATGATTTGAATACACGGTTCATGAGATCCATGAAGGCCGCTGGTGCATTGGTTAGACCAAATGGCATCACCGTGAATTCGTAATGGCCATACCTTGTTCTAAATGCAGTTTTAGGAACGTCTTCAGCCTTGATCTTTAGTTGGTTATAATCCGACCTCAAATATAACTTGGAGAAGGTTGTAGCTCCCTTGAGTTGATCAAAGAGATCGTCAATTCTTGGAAGAGGATACATATTCTTGATTGTGATCTTGTTCAACTCTCTGTAGTCGATGCAAAATCTCATAGTTACATCCTTCTTCTTGACGAATAACAATGTAGCTCCCCAAGGTGACACACTGGATCTGATCTTCTTTTTGTCTAGCAGTTCTTGTAGTTTATCCTTGAGCTCCTTGAGTTCAGCAGGTGCCATCCGATAGGGTGCCTTGGAGATTGGGGTCGTACCTGGCACTAGGTTAATTACTCAATTTCTCTGTCAGGCACTTTTCCAGGTAATTCATCTGAAAACAAATCTGCTAACTCTTGCACCACCCGGATGTCTTCTATCTTGTGTTCTTCTCCTTCTTTTATTTCGTGGATCATTGCCAAGAAAACTTCTGCTCCTGAATTCAAGGCTGTCCATGCCTGGGCAGCAGAAAGTAGGGACTTTCGCTCCTTGTTCTTACCATAATATATCAGCTCCTCTTGATCAGGGGCTTGGAGTTTCACACTCTTATCTCGGCAATCTACCAATTCATGGTTCCTAGATAGCCAATCCATCCCTAATATGGCGTCAAACTCGACCATGTTGAGTTGTATCAGGTTTGTAGAGAATGAGTGGTCGTTTATAGACATATCGCAGTTCCGATGGATCTTATGTGTTTCAATAGTAGTGTTGTAGGAGTTGCTACTCTATAGGGTTCACATAGAATTTCAGGCTCTAGCCCTAATTTCTTAGCAAATCTCCTAGATACGAATGAGTGGGTAGCACCACAATCAAACAACACATAAGCAGGCAGCTTGTTGATAAAAATGGTACCTGCCACCACGTCGCTGGCATCTTCAGCTTCTTCCTGTGTCATTGCAAACACACGAGCATTGGGTTTATCCTCCCTTGGCTTTGGCTTGTTCGGAGCCGCATTGCTCGATCCAGCCTTTGGACCTTGGTTTTCCGGACAATCCGCAATCCGTTGGCCCAACTTTCCACACCCAAAGCATGCACCGCTCTGCTTGCGACAATCTCCATTGTGACGTTGACCGCAAGAGGTGCAAGTTGCCAACATTTGGTTATTCGATGCAGGTGCTGATCCGCGGTTGTTGAGGTTTGGCCGCTTGGTCTTAGGTCCACCGTGTGAAGTCTGAGCATTGAGGGGGAGTTTGTTCTTTTTGTCAGCTTTCCACCTCTTTATGTCAGTCTCCTCGGATTGCAGCTCCCATTAACTCCTCAAATCTTGTGGCTTGGTAGACTGCAAGGGCTGACTGGATATGGCTATCCAGATCCTTCTTGAATCGGTGCATCTTTAGAGTATTATCTGCCATGATCATTGGGACATAGGTGCCCAATGAATTGAACTTGGATGTATACTCTACTACCGACATGTCTGCAGTCTGAGTGAAAGTTTCAAACTCGCTGAGCCGTTGCATTCTGACTTCCATTGGAAAGTATTGTTTCAAGAATGCTTCCCGAAATCTTTGCCACGTGATTTGTCCATTTGTAGTCATGGTTGGCTCGACTGCTTCCTACCATTTTCCAGCTTTGCCATCGAGTGGTGTTACGACATCTACCTTGACAGCGTCTAGGACTTCCAGTAGTCGAAGTTGCGTTTCAATATTCTTCATCCAATTCTGGGCAACTTCGGCGTCAGGGCTCCCATCGAAGGTGGGGGCTTTGTTCTTGCGAAGGGACATGTAGTAGTACTTAGTCCCATGAGATGGAGGGGTAGGAGGAGGAGCTTGGTTGTTGTTGGTATTGACCAACCCCTGGAGAGTCGTGGCAACTATAGTAGCTATTGCCATCAGGTCTTCTGTGCTAACACCAGTTCTTGAATTGGAGGACCCTTCACCTCCATTGTTACTGTCTCTTCTTCCGTTTCCTGCCATATTCTGCCATAGGAAAGCTTACTAAGGATGGGGGTGTATAAATGCAAAGCAATCGAGAATACTAATCACTAAGGATAAGCAATTTTGGATAGAAAAAATGAATGGAATACAAATTCATAAGGTAAAAGACATTCTATCCCTCAAAATCTCTCCCTCGCCTAAAGGAATTTCCTCAAGCCCTTCTTCTCTGGGTCTTCCTCCGGTTCTTCCTCCCATTCATCATCGAATGGAGCAGGAGAACCGTTGTCTTCTTTTAGACCTTGTATTGTTTGGAGTAGGCTAGTTTTCTCCTTTACCAGGGCCTCAATGATTAGGTGCTGCTCTTGGATCGTATCTTCGGCCGCTTGGATGCGAGCCTGCCACTTATGATGCACTCCATATGGCTTTCTCTAGCCTGTTTCTTCTTTGTCTTCATTCTTTCAATTTTCTTTGACATACCAAGGCCTATTTCAGTAAGTCCGGCAATGGTCATGTGCGAGGATTCTAACGCTACTAGGTTGGTCTCATGCTCTTTCTTGGTAGCAACCGACTATCGTCTCTCGGTGGCTAATTTTTCTTTATCGGATCTGAATTTCCATCGCCATATCTGAATATGCGTCCCCAAATCTGAATTTACGTCGCCAAATCTGAATTTGCGTCTCCAAATCTGAATTTGTGTCGCAAAATCTGAATGGACCGTCCAAAGCTGAGTTGACCATTCCAAAGCTGAGTTGACCAGTCCAAAGCTGAGTTGACTGTCTGACTGTTTACCAGCTGAGTTGGCTGTCCAAGATTTGCGTTGACTGCTTTATCCAAAAATCTGAGTTGACTGTTGACTTATCCAGAAATCTGAGTTGACCAACGAGTCTGAGTTGACCGAGAGGGATCTGAGTTGACCGACCCGAAGTTTTTTTTTTCAAAGCTTAATTTCTCGGTTTTCACACTTGACTTTGCTCTGATACCAATTATAGAACCGAGCGCTTGCTAGTTTTACCAAACCTTATAGCTAGTGGCCCATTGAGGATCACATAAGTATTAGTTTCCCAATTCACGTATGGATATGAAACTCAAAGCGTTGAGTATGATAAAAGGGAGAATGAGAGTATGAATTCCAAGATCAATGAAGAGTATAACTGCCATATTTTAAATTAGTGGTATGGGAATTTGATTTTGTATCTGTTGGGGAACCGCGTGGCGGATCCGGATCCCGTCTCCCGGCGGCGCAGCGGAAGATTAAAATTAGCACCGAGAAACGTTCAATACAATAAAGGAAATCTACAAACATTCATAGGGTGTTCGTAGATGATTACCTTGCTGGCGACTTGCGCCTGGCTCCAACCGGAATTACAAGAAGACCGGCTCTTCACGGTAGGCGGCTGTAGATTCGTCAATCAGGTCCACGATCGGAAGGGAGACTCCTTCGTCAGCCTGCACTAGAAGGCCTGACGAGATCAACGCGGACGAATTCTCCTCGAAAAACTGATTGGAGCAAGTCTGATCAATCAACGGCGGGCGGCGGCCGACGGCGGGAAGAGGCGGCGGCAGCGGCGGCGTGGGATGAGAGGGAGAGGGGGCGGCCGTGCTTTAGGGTTAGGGTTAAGGAGTTGTGTAATCTGAATCACTTGTTGAGTTATCACCAATTAAGCCTTAAGTCTAATTAAATAGACTAGCAATGGACTTGGACCGGCCCAACGGGCCCGGGTCCAAATGACGATATCCATCGCTGCGACTTCATCGTAACTCCGATCGCCGATCAGATCAGACCGATCGACTCAGCTTCCAAAACTGAATGTTATGATATGAAAAACAATTTTTCAGATCATCTAACCCTAAATTGCAATTTAGTCCTCCAACTTTTGGAAATTGCAATTTGACCCCTGTTGACTTTTGTGAAGTCGCACTCCCTAAAATCCTCCTCCTATGCTCAACACATTGAGCTCAGTATCCGTGCGAGAATATCGAATCCAGTACTTGTGTGACCCTCAATGGTTCAGGGATACAGCTAGCCGTGGGCCCACAACCATTGTGGCTCCGGAATCACAACTCCGGACTTGCCCATCGGATTATGGTAAGAGCGTATAGAAACATCGCCCCATGATCCCCTAGGTATCACTGATAGTGCCTGCAAGAACCAGTTGGTAGTGGTTAGCGTACAGTACGGTCCCTTCAATCCATATATCCCGATCAGATCAACGACCATTGGTAAATCGAGAGTCGTTATAGATCTGATAGCTATGCACACATCTTGGAGATCGAATAGTGACATCGCTAGTGTAACTAGGTAAACCCATTTACCAAAAACACTTCTAGTACTCTGGCCAGAGATTTATACACTATCGTCTCCTCAGATAACATAGGATATCCATGCATGTCTGCGAGCGGTGAATCCTCGATAACGATGCATCGACTCCTACATGCATCGGGGCCTCACCCAATCCCGCCGCCTAACGACCCTAAGTGAGTCGGCAAACGGGTCAAAGTGAGGCGCCTATCACGTAGAGTCTCAATAACGTTTCGATTCGTGAGGACTAATCAGTACAACCAAGACCTCGGACTTATCCACTCGACAAATGGTAACCACTTGGAATGTCCGAACGAGGGTAGTTTGATAGATCACCAGGTCACTATCTATCTGCATGCTCAGAACATCACAATGTTCCCTACCAATGAAACATGCTACTTCGCATAGCAGATACTAGTCTCGAGCTCGGGCGGCCTTATCCTCATTTTGACGGCCCAATCGACTAGGAACTAATTCAGAATACACAGTGACTACTAGATGTGTTTCATGATAGCCGTCATACCCACTATCACATCTAACATACACTATAGTGCATTCTAGGTCTTTACTCAACGCAATTGTTAATCATTATACAACACAATGAAAGTAAAGAATGCCATAAATAAATGCGAATATCATATATAAAGATCGTTTCATACAAGAGTCTATGAACCCACACGCCACAAGTTGGATAGTTGGGCATCTACTCTAACAGTATCATAATAAGCATTTCACGTACTGAACGTATCGTCAATATCTGATCGTTGATCGGGATTATGATGACGCCATAATGATGAACTCAAAACTAAGTTGCAATCGGCTTGGGCTTGCCAAGGCCCATCAAGAAACTAATTGAGGCATCAAGATGCTTATAAATATGTGACATTGAGGCTAGTTTTCGAAGAACTTGATTAATTTTAATCAATCAAAACCTAGACTAAAAGGTACCCTAACTACCATTCCCCACTCCACCCCACGGTCGTTGTCTACCTCTCGGACGTCGCATCCCTCTCGACCACCACCGCCCCACCGATCCGCCACCATCACCACGTGGTTCAGCGTGGAGATCCGTTCATGACAACTTGCAAGGATTACTAGTAGAAGCTTGTGAGGGAATAGGGCTACTGGTCGTGGACTGGATTCGGATATCGACTGACCTTCAACCATTGAAGGGTCATATCCGCTTTAAACGGGACTGGTCGGATCCGTGCGCCAAGTCGGCGTAGGTAAATTTGAGAACACCCTACGAATGCGATCATATTTTTTATTGTTCCAATACGTATGAGCTTGCTCAAGCATCTTGACCCATTCATGGCGTAAAAATTTTAAAACTTCCGAGGAACATCAGGTGTGAAATCCGGATCTGTCGTACGCCAGCAGCATATTTACCACTAGTTATAGCTTTTGATAAAGCGACAAGCATCCAGTCCTACACACTTTGATTCATCACAGTATACATGAGTAATGGCCAATGGACAGACATTTGATAGAGGATGCCAGTATTTTGTACTCCAGATGTGTGTCATCAAGAAGAAATGTCTCTAGTGCTACGATGCATGATGATTCAACAACCATACCAAGATTAGAAGGATATTGGATTGAGTTTTTAAAGGTAGATGTCACGCTGGGTCTTAGATTGTCAAGTGAACTTCTAAATGTGCTAACTAAAGTTTTACTTGCTATTGATGATGTTCGGAGACTAGGGTATGCCAACGGATCCAACATGAGTGGAAGACAGAAAGCTGTACAAAAAAGATTAATTGAAATAAATCCTAGAGCTTTAACACATCATGCAGTTGCCACAGTCTTAATTTGGCGTTACTTGATATGGTGGAATGTTTTCCTAAAGCCAAGTCCTTCTATGGAGTGGTTCATCACATCTGCACATTGTTTTCATCCTCTAAGAAGTGATGGAAAATTTTTAAAGACAAGTGTTTGGTTTGAGTGTTAAGCTACGAGAATGAGAAAGCCATGGTGAGAGTGTAAAAGATATAAAAGATCAAACTGTACATATAAGTGATATTTTACTTGACTTGGTGAAGTTGCCAAAGATTCGAAAACAAAGAGTGATACTGATACCTTGGTGTTCTATGATCTTAAGAGTTTAGAGTTCTTGCTTGGAACAGTAATCTAGTATGGCTTGTACATGCAATAAATGGCGTGAGTAAGTATATGCAATCTGAAGATATTTTTTATGGATATTGATATTGCGATCAACTATTACAAGGACGTAGATCAATTTCTCGATAAGATTAGAGAACATGGGTTTAATGTCATGGATGAAGCAACAAAAATGGCAAGGGTAATGGATCGAATCTAAATTTTGATAAGAAAACACTATTCGAAAAATAAAATGTAATGCCTAGGAATTTTCCCTATCTAGAATCGCATGCCTTAGCCTTAGTATTATTTTCTCCTATTTTAATAGTTATATTAATTGCGCCATTTTAATAATTTAACTTATTATATTATGAGTACTGATTTTTACAATTTTAGTACAAGTGCTACAAAACCGAAATTGAGACGATGGGACCGAGGTAAAGAAGATTTTTATAAATTTTATTGTTGAGGTCTTTTCCTAAGCCTTAAAATTTTCTTAGTAGTGAAATTTTAAACAGCCAATTTTCTAAAAAACCAGTTTTTCTCCTCATAATTTTGTTTCAATTTTCGAAAATTATATCGAGGGGGAGATGAGATTTGGCTAACTTTATCTCCCTTTTATTAAGTTAACCACCGTATCTTGGGGATATTAACAAATCTAAAACCGTATATTCTTCCCTAATAAAACACAGAGTCCCAGCCGAGCTTCGCACATGCACACACGATATTTTTCAGAAAAATAAACTGAACCCCAGATTTTTCCCTCCTAGTGTCATCTCTCCCCTTTTCCCTTCCGGTCGGCTTTGTGCTTTCCGGAGATAAAAACTAGCAGCATTCCCGACGTCCCTCCTTTCGTCCAGCTTCGTGACACCAGTCGTATATTCTACTATTCGAGCAAGTACAAAATCTCCCTTGACTAAATCAATCATTCATATTGTTGTTTGCATGCTTGAGTCTTCGAATTATATTGATTTTTTTTTTCAGATGTTTATTTTGAGGATTTTGCGATGTATTAGGAATAAAATTTGACTTTTGGTGATAACAAATACAAGAACCGATCCAGATTACAGCCATAAGATGCAGAGCTGAACAGAACAGCTTAGGACGTAACAGACCATCTCAGAGCATGTTGATCAGCCAAGAGTGGGCAGATCAGAGCAGAACGATGTATATCAGCTCAGAGTATGTCTAACAGCTTACGACTATGCAATTTAGTTTAGATAAATCAGTACAGTTTATGGCATAGCTACTCAGCTCAGGATGATGCATGATCAGCTTAGAACAAATCGAACAGCTCAGAAAGTCAATTTTCATCTCAGAACAAGTTAAACAGCTCAGAACGTCTGATTTCAACTTAGAGAAAGTAAATGAGTTCAAAGAAGTCATTTTCAGCTCAGAGCAAGCAGATCAGCTTGTAGCATCACTTTTCAGTTCAGGGTAAGCAGAACAAATTAGAATGATTTGGAACAGTTCAGAGTGGAGTTTCGAAATCCGAACAACGCCTTGGTTCAGGAATCAGCTTAGAGAAGATTCAAATTGGAGCTTCGTATAGAGAACAACTTACAGCTTAGCGCGATAACGGCGCAGAGATCAGCTCACAGCTCAAGAACAACTTTCAGTTTAGAGCATATATGAATTCAGATCAGAGCTTGGAGATATAAGTCGCAGTTCAGTATTGATGTTATCAGTATACAGAACAACTCATAGGAACGTTTCCAAATCAGCTCAGAACTGTATATCAGATCAGACATGAAAAAGACTCAGTTTAGCAGAGATCAACTCAGTTAGTTTTGGATCAGATCTCAAGAGAAGATTACAGTTTTCAGGTAACAGCTCAGAGCTTACAAGCTTTTAGATCACGTTTACAGAAAACAGCTCAGAACATGCAGTTATCATTTTGGACGTGATTCTATCAGATCCGATTAAATCAATCGTATGCTTATTCAGTGAAAAAATTACCAGAAGCTATCTTTGGACTTAACGGCACCTTTCCCACGATTTGGGTAGAAGAAATCGCAAGTTCTTCGTAGAAGAAAAAAATCAACTAGTCGGTATAGCATATCATTTGTCAATTGATTGAGCTGGAAATCCTATATATACAGGATGATGAATAGAAGCAAGAAAGGAACTTTTGAACATTGTCATTGAATCACAACGCTTTGAACCTTGACATACACAGAGTTCTGCAAACACTCAAGCTACATACTATTACGCTGCAGAATTCACGTCGCTCAAAATCACATTGTTCATTATCACCTTCGTTACAACCTACACTCAAAAGCCTTACATTTATTCATTCGTGTTGTAAACACTTTGTAGTATTGTTTATTGATTGTCAAAAACAGAGAGCATAGAAAGCGTGAAAGCTTAACCAGCTTAGAAGCTGTCATTGTATTTTCAGAACAAATTACGCATTTGTTTCTGTCGTGGTATTGCTAGGAGTTCTTGTAGCTTATGGACTGTCGGATCGGGTTAGAGCAGGAGCTGCTGTAATCAAATCTTCTAGTGGAATCCTTCCTGTTCAAGGAAGAATGGGAGACTTAAGCTCCGAACTTCCATAAACAAACTATTGTCCCTTTTATTTTTCTGCATTTCCTTTACAGCTTCCATTTACTTCTTTATAGCTTTCATTTTTTATATATTTGCTCACTGTTTAATCTGTTCATTCCGCACATTTTCTTGTTACTCAAGAGAACAAAAGCATACGGAGATCCTCCAAAGCTGGTAACTCGGCTTACAGGCAGCCGAAGGTTTTAAAATCTTTTTGAAAGGAGTTTTTCGAAAAATTTGTGAAGGAGTTCATTCAACCCCCCCCCCCCTATCTGAACTCCCGAGCTATATTTTTATGTATTTTCAATCCAGCAAATGGTATAGAGCACGGCCATCTCAGTGTCTGAACAAATTTTGCCTATCTGCAATTATCAATCATGTCAATCTCTCACAATAAAATACCTATGTTTGCCAGGGAGGAATACGACGTCTGGAAGATCAGGATGCAAGCTCACCTGTTTGCTCAAGATGATGATATGTGTTTCGTTATCACATATGGTCCTATAAAGTTTATGAAGCCAAACACTGCTATTGTGAGTACCAGAAATTGTTAATTTAATAATTATTATCTAATCAGATCTGGGCGAGGAGTAGCTAATGGAAATGTTATCCATAGGGTTTTAAGATTTGAAGAATTTGGTTTGTCTGTTGGTGATTTTCCGATTTTCATATTTGAGAAAGATCTGAGTGTCCAGATCTGTTCCTCGGTGTATGAGTGAGTTGTTGTGAGCGAGAAGCGAAACGATGCCATTTTGGATTACCCGGGTATACGCAAGTTGAGTATAAGTGATACGACGTCATTTGGTACATATCATATTTGGCGTTAGATGAGTTTGATTGATACGATGTCGTTTTGGGTGATAGTCAGATCAGGTGTTGCGAGAGGAAACATATTTGGTAAGCCAAAAGAAGTCAAGTGTTAGTCAACGGTACAGTGTTGGTCGGTCCGGTTCGTGAGTTGGTGTAGATCGGTGCGGTTTAATGATTTCAGATTTGGTCAAATCTGGATGAGCGTTAGCGGGTCTTAGTGTGTGAGATCTGTTTCAGATTTGGAGGCCACACGACGTCGTTTAGCATTGGTGAACGGGAACTACTATGAACGGGAACTACTATGAGACGTCGTCTTGATAAGTAGCACGTGCATAGCGTAGCGAAGGCAGATCTGAGATAGCGGACCTAGATCTGAGTTAGCGCCAAGATCTGAATAGCGCTAAGATCTGAGTTGACGATGAGATCTGAATTTGTCGGTGATTGACTTTCACTGTAGCTTTGACTTGGGGATTTAAGTATAGATGTCAATCAACACTTAGTCAATTTTCAAACCCGATATTTTCTTATCTTCTTCCCAGAACCCTCGATTAGTACTGTTCATTCGAACCCTATTTCTCCAATTTTTCGTCGATTTACGCCGCCGTTTGGAGCAAGACCGGTGGCGCTGAGCTCGTCTCCTTAAGATCTTTCGATTGATACCAGTTTGGCAACTTGAATCGATGAGTTGAGGGATCGCGAAGTAGTTGTAGAGTTTGATATCTTCGCGATAGTTGACCAGTGGTTCTCCTGTTCTTTAGCAGCTTTCGAGTAAGTGATTCTTTCTCGTTTTAAGCTTTGTTTAGAGCGAATAGAGCCTACTTTGTTTAGTTGTGATTGGTCTGGGTTCCCGACCGTAGGCAGTAAGCTGATTGAGCTTAGTTATGAGATGATTTGCTAGCTGTTTGATAGATTTGAGCTTTCTGGCAGCTTCTGTTCGCCGTGAGTTAGAAAGGTAGCAGATTTGAGCGGGCTGTTAGTGCTGTGTCTTTGTGAGATCTGTCGAGGTAGATTCTGTACTGAGGATTGAGGTACGGATTTGAGATTCTGTAAACAGCTGTAGCATAATCATGGGATATTTTCTGTTGTGAGCTGAATGCATTGATTGAGAGATTACGTAAACAGATCTGATTTGGCTCTTATCGGAATTCTTTGATATGTTTATGTAGTTATTGAGTTTTCTTGTGATCTGTTATTGATTGGCATTCATGCATGCATCTTGAGCCTGAATATTCGATTGATGACCTAAGTCGAGCTAGCAATGTGATCGATCGACTGAGTTGTCGCGCATGAAAGGTCCAATGCTTTCATCGGGGTGGTGGCCGGCTGAGTTGTCGCGCCTGAAGACCACTGAGATGTGATGGTCGATGGACCTGAAGATCACGGACCGATGATTTCCACTGGCTGATTGGCTGTGCGTGGTGTTTGAGGCTCAATTGAGAATTTCCAGCTGATTGTTGGCCTATATGACCGATATTCTTTGATAACCTCTTGCATCTCATAACATTGAAATATTGCATGTTGATGAACTGCTGTTTTATGAGTGCTCTTCGTACTGAGGTTTGACCTCGTTCCTTTTACTTGTTTTTGGGCTGCTTTGGTCTTGGTTGGCCTTAGCAGGTTCTTCAGATAACCAGGCTGGACAGAGTGGAGCTTCAGCTGGTCGATCCCCATTTTGATTGGAGTCCCAGTTATATTTATGTATTGATATATTGAGCCAGGGGATTTCCTGTGCCTATTTTATTTGGGGATCTGTATTTGATTGACTACTTGTTGTGTACCTGTTGTGTGGTTGAATTTTGAATTTAAATCCTTAATTTGAGTATGAACTTATTTTGAAACGATATTCGGATCAGGGCCAAGTCGAAAATTTTTAGCCCTATTTTTAATGCTTCCGCATCAATGTAATTAATTGAGTACTTAATCTGTGATTAGCGCACCGGGCCTGAAATTTTGGTATCAGAGCGTAAACTGGGATAAGCTCGATTTCCTTTTCATCACACTCGAGTCTAGGCACATAGTTTGAGCTTTTGATTTTGATTGACTATGTGACTTATCTGCCTATGAGAATATTTGTTTTGCTGCTTACCTCTGAGTTTTGTTAGTTGCGTCCGAGGAGAGGTAGGAGTAGAATCGCTAGGCAGACTGGTGAGGAGTATAGGGCTCCCGGGAGTGATGAGGATGTTGACCAGCAGAGTATACCTTTGCGTCGTCGGGCTACACAGACAGAGGTAGAGGATGTGACTAGACAGATTGGCGAGATGGAGCTAGTTCTGGCTAGGTTCCAATGGACGAATCCCCCTACGTTCAATGGCGCAGAGGGCGGTTTGAAGGCTGAAGGTTGGTTGGAACATATGGAGGAATTGTTTGATGTGGTGGAGTACTCTCAAGAGAGAAGATTGAATCTAGCAGTTTTGCAGTTGAGGGAGAATGCTCAACGCTGGTGGAAGGGTACTTCCCGAGTTATGAGAGAGAGTGGGACTTTGATTTATTGGGAGAGCTTCTGTGCAGCCTTTCGTCAGGAGTATACCCCCGAGTCCTACTACAACAACCGTGAGTGAGAGTTTGACAATCTGAAGCAAGGGAACTTGAAGGTGGCTGAGTATGCTAGACAGTTTTCGTCACTTCTGTCGTACGTTCCCCATGTTACTAACCAGGAGAGGACGAAGAGGAACAAGTTTCTGAGAGTGTTGAGGCCCGAGTTGTTCCGTATGGTGTTGGCTGGTTCTCCTGCGACGTATGCTGAGGCAGTGGATAGAGCGGTGGACATTGAGGAGAGTTTTTTGGAAGCGCAGAATCAGGTTCAGCTGACAGCTGGATACACTTTTCAGTCTGTGCCTGAAGCGATGCCATCGTTTCAACCTCCTCAGACTTCACAACAGTCTAACCGCCAGAGGTTTAAGCCTCGAGGGAAGCTGTCAGGCCTCGTCCACAACTCAGAGTTAAACCATGCAGAAACATAGCGGAAGCAATAAAAAGTGGCTTAAAAATTTTTTCTTGGCCTGACGATTAAAACAAATAATTTAAAATAGCACAATACTTAAAATAATCCCAGTTTACATTATGAAATACGACAGTACAGCAATTACAAGTACTAGCAACAATACAACAGCTGACAACGCTACGGCTGAACAGAAACTAAAGCACAGGGCATTCCCCTACTGATAGCACTAGTACATAATATGCTATACGCTAACTGGGACACTCTATCCATCACCTGGGGCACCACCAACTGGATCAAACCCACGACCAGCTGTGAATCCTGGAAAACCTGAATAACAAACAGGCAACAACACAACAGCCCCAAAGGGACCTCGGGATCAAACCCCAGTATGGAGAGCAACAAATACAGCAAACGGAAAGCAGTAGATAAATATGCAGATGCTATGCAAGAGATCGAAGTACAACCAAAAGCTGGAAGCCGGGGGATCTCAAATCAGCAACTCGACAGCTGGATAACAACAACTCAACAGCTGGAGCGAAACAACTGAAGAACAGTAGTCACAGTGGCCACGGAATGTATACTAAGTATATGGGAGCTACCCACTCGTCTCACGTATACTGCACCAGATGCAACAATAGCTCAACCTGCTGTTGCCCACTCATGAGGTGTGGGAGCTGCCCACTCTTCCCATAGCAGCTAACAGTCCCAGCAGGAAGATGAGGGACGGGAGTTACCCGCGGGCCTCCAGCTTTAAGGTATACGGGAGTTACCCGCTCGTCCTTAAGCCCAGCATCCTGGTACACTCAGATCGAATACAAGGCATAACTAACAAAACAGAGCTCGACAGAAGGATATGCGTGTATGCAAATGCAACAGCTGATATTATAACACATGCACAATAATCCACGCTCAACCCATAGCTGTAACAAAGCTCAACATCCGTACCTTAACTTCTGAATTATGCCTAGCACACGCAGATTGCCACAATGAAAGTCCTAGCAACGCAGATCCACAGCTGTAACAAAGCTCAACATCCGTACCTTAACTTCTGAATTATGCCTAGCACACGCAGATTGCCACAATGAAAGTCCTAGCAACGCAGATCCACCACCTGCTAAGACAATTCAAGCAACCGCTCAAGGACTACAACTCAGAACCACAGCAGCTGGGAGCTACGACTCCACCAGTGCTAATTCTACCTTTAATTACCACGAAAAGCTCTAACAATCTTAATGGCAGAATCTTTACTTACCCCAAAAAGCTAGGATACGATGCGAAATCCGACGCTTATACTAACAGACTAGAGAAGGGAGATGTCTCTGCGATCCCCTTCCAGCTCCTCCGCTGCCTACGAAAAGGGTATGAGATGAAACGCCTTAGCAAGAGGAGTCCAACGCTACCACTCTCGCTCTCGTCGGAGCTATCTACTGACGGCAATTGAAATGAAGAAGGCTACTGTGAACAGTAACTATGATATCGCGACAAGATAAGGTTCACGGGAAATATTTCTAAGTGTCGGGGAAACAATAATTGAACGCAAGGACCAGGTCCTCTATTTATAGTCACAACTGACTAACTAGGAAACAGATCCACCGACAACTTCAGATATCACCGCTGATATCCCAACCAACATCTGAATCTCGCCTCAGCTAAGCCCTATCGCTAAATAGTGATCAACTAAATCAAACGACGTCGCAGGAGTTACTGTCGCAACTGAACACGTCACCCGCTACTCACTGTTGAACAACTAACCAACAGTTGATTGCTCACTCAACAGCTGATCCCTCAATCAGCAGTTGGATACGCGCACAACCCAACAGCTGAATCCTAGCGCCAAATCGAAACGCTGTCGTTCCAACTAATCCAAACAACGACGTACTAACACCCGCAGCTGAAAACACTCTAATCGCCGCTACAACTGGAAGAGATCATTCACTGCTGAAATCCACACTTAACCAATTCCGATGGCTACTCCAAGCACATCGACTCACAACTGGTCCGATCCCAATAAACTTCTGAACAGCAAAATGTTCGGGTCTCACATATCTCCCCCACTAAGACACAATTTCGTCCTCGAAATCAACAAGTCCAGGAACAACTCGACTGAACCCAGGAGTTCAAGATAACTGGAAACAAGCTAAATACTGGAATCTATTACAAGGCTTACTCAAATAGATGCGGCCACTCCCGCTGCATCTTCTCTTCTAGTTTCCAGGTAGCTTACTCTCTACCATGCTTGCTCCACTGAACCATCACCAACGGAATGGTTTTATTTCTCAACTGTTTCTTTTTCTTATCCAAGATCTGCAAAGGGTACTCAACGTAACTCAAAGTTTGATCAAGCTCAACCCCGTCTGTTCCCAACACATGAGATGGATCTGGATCGTACTTCCTCAACATGGAAACATGAAAGACATCATGTAGAGAAGACAATTCAAGTGGCAACAACAGTCGATAAGCTAAAGGGCCAATCCTCTCTAAGATCTCATAAGGACCAACATAACGAGGAGCTAACTTACCCTTCAAACCAAATAGCATAACACTACAGAAAGGGGAAACCTTAAAGAAAACACGATCACCAACCTGAAACTCTAAAGGCCTACGCCTCTTATTCGCATAGCTGGCTTGGCGATCTTGTGCAGCTTTCATACGTTGACATATTATATCCACATGATCTCTCATCTGCTGCACAAACTCTGGAGAAGACAGCTGCTTCTCCCCCACTTATTCCCAACACATAGGCGATCTGCACTTCCTGCCATACAACGCCTCAAATGGTGTCATGCCAATTGATAATTTATAGCTTTTATTATAGGAAAATTCCACCAAGGACAACGAATCCTGCCAGCTACCACCGAAGTCCATCACAACAGCTCTTAACATATCCTCCAAAATCTAGATAGTTCGCTCAGATTGGACATCGGTCTGGGGTGATACGCTGTACTCATAGCCAATCTAGTCCCTAGAGCTGCCTGCAAACTCTTCCAAAACCTGGAAGTAAACCTTGGATCTCGATCTGAAACAATCGAAACAGGAACATCATGCAGACGTACTACAAAATCTATGTACAGCTTCTCCATTTTCTTCAAAGAAAACGTCATACCATTGGGAATGAAGTGCGCAGACTTTGACAATCTATCTACAACCACCCAAACAGCATCGCACCCTCTGCTGGAACGAGGCAGATGCGTCACAAAATCCATCGCTATGTGCTCCCAATTCCATTGGGGAACTTCCAGACTCTGCAATAGACCATCAGGTCTCATCTTTCAGCTTTTACTTGCTGACAATTCAGACACTTGGCCACAAAATCAGCAACGTCACTCTTCAATCCAGCCCACCAGAAGTGAGGCTTCAGCGCTTGGTACATCTTCCTCACGCCAGGATGAACACTGTATCTACTGTAGTGCGCTTCTCTCAAAATCTGTTCCTTCAAGTCTCTGAGGTTTGTCACAATCAGCCGGCCTAAAACCGCCAACCAGTAGTGCTAAGATGCTCACGGTCCTTAGAAGAATACAACGATGCAAGCATTGCTCCTTGAGCCTTTCTGCTCAATGCATCAGCAACTACATTCACTTTCCCAGGCTGGTATTGGATTTCACACTCAAAATCCTTAAGCAACTCCATCCATCTACGCAGTCTCATATTCAAATCTAGCTGCGAAAACAAATACTGAAGGCTCTTGTGGTCTGAATACACCACAAACTGCTCTCCATACAAACAATGACGCCAAATCTTCAAAGCAAAGACTACAGCTACTAGCTCCAAATCGTGAACTGGGTATCGAGTCTCATGCGGTTTCAGCTGCCGCGAAGCATAAGCAATGACTCGACCATGCTGCATCAACACACAGTCCAATCCATTGAGCGAGGCATCTGAACACACCACGTAACCACCTGAACCAGACGGCAAGGCTAACACAGGCGCATATGTTAACTTTTCTTTGAGAAACTGAAAATTGTTCTCACATTGCACAGTCCAAACAAAACGCTTGTCCTTCTGGGTCAACTGTGTCATTGGCTTAGCTATGCTAGAAAATCCTTCGATAAAACGTCGATAATAGCCAGCCAGACCCAAGAAACTACGAACCTCCGTCACACTCTTGGGCGTTCCCAACTGACAACAGCTTCTACCTTACTGGGATCAACCGAAATCCCATCTGCTAAAATAACGTGACCCAAAAACACAACACGATCCAGCCAAAACTCGCACTTAGAAAACTTAGCGTACAGCTGCGAGTCTCTAAACGTCTGAAGAACAACTCTCAAATGCTCCTTGTGCTCCAAAGGAGTCTTCGAATACACCAAGATGTCGTCAATGAACACTATCACAAACTGATCGATGAACTCTCGAAAAACCTATTCATCCAGTCCATGAAAACTGCTGGGGCATTCGTCAAACCAAAAGGCATAACCAGAAACTCGAAATGCCCGTACCTCGTACGAAAAGTAGTCTTCGTAACATCTGAATCTCTTATCCTCAGCTGATGGTACCCTGAACGTAGATTGATTTTTGAATACACAGTCGAGCCTTGCAGCTGATCGAACAAGTCATCGATCCTAGGCAACGGGTACTTATTCTTAGCAGTAGCTTTATTCAGCTGGCAGAAATCGATGCACATCCTCATTGTGCCATCCTTCTTCTTAACAAACAAGATAGGCGCTCCCCAAGGCGACATGCTTGGCCTAATAAAGCCTTTTTCCAGCAAATCATCCAGCTGCACCTTGAGCCTCTCAACTCAGCAGGCGCTAAGAGATACGATGCACTAGAAATCTGAGTTGTGCCAGGCACCAACTCAATGCTGAAGTCAATCTCCCTCCTCGGGGGGAAAAACCCAGGAATCTCCTCCAAAAACACATCGGGAAAATGACGCGCCACTGGAACGTCACTAAGCTACACACGCGAATAAGAAGATGCGTCCATCGCATAAATCGTAAAACCAGCGTTCTCTGCTGATAATAGGCTGAACAACTCCATCGTTGAGATCAACGGAATCTTCGACTGAGAATCATGGCCGTAGAAGTTCCACTTCTCGCCAAACTGAGGCCTAAAACGCACGATCCCATGGAAGCAATCCACGGAGGCCCTATAACTAGACAGAACGTCCATTCCTACGATACAGTCTAAATCCCACAACGTTATCCTAATCAGGTTCGCTACTAAAATGTTCTTGCCGAACCTAAGAATGTCGTCCAATACAACTTCTTGGGAGAGTTGGCTCGTGCCAACGAGAGTTGTAACAGAAACAACATCGCGCAACACAGTGGTACACAGACCACGCTCAATCACAAAAGCATTAGCAATAAATGAATGCGATGCACCAGTATCAAACAACACACGCGCAGGATAATCCAAAACAAGACAAGTACCTGTAATCACCCCGCTCGGTGTGCCCTCCGCCTGCTCCCTAGTAATGGCATTCACTTGGGCTTGCTAGGGAAAAGTGATATGCTGCTGGGA
This sequence comes from Dorcoceras hygrometricum, assembly GCA_001598015.1. NCBI lineage: Eukaryota > Viridiplantae > Streptophyta > Magnoliopsida > Lamiales > Gesneriaceae > Dorcoceras > Dorcoceras hygrometricum. The sequence continues at coordinate 73,299 of KQ991036.1, read as the reverse complement.
AGACTTTCCGAAACGCGACGGACCAGGCTACTGAAATGGCCTAAATTGCGTCTCCCCTATTCTCTGCTGCTGTCCAGGAAAAGGACGACCCCTAGACGATCCACCACGTCCCTGCGGTGGTGCTGCAGCTTTCTGAGATCCATCTAATGGACACACTCTCGCAAAGTGCCCATACTGCCCACAAACGTTACACGATCCTTGCACCCCAGTACACTTCGTCGAAGGGTGCCTGCCACCACAAAATCCACAATACTCCACCTTGGAGCCACTGCTGCTAGAACTACCAGTACCAGAAAAACTAGAACCTCCTTTCTTCTTGAACTGGTGACCACGTGGCCTAAACCTCTGGCGTCCCGACTGTTGAGCTAACTGCTGCTCGGGGAAGGCTGAGATGATTGGGACGACGGGGAAGGCTGTGCTCCCTGAATCACTGAGCGACTACTCTGCGCCACCTATGGCCTACGAGACCGACGATTCCTCAACCCCTCCTCGATATCAATCGCGCTATCCACGGCCTCTGCATAGCTTTTCGGTTTGCTCGACAAAACCAAGGTATAAAGCTCCTCATTCAACCCTTCAAGAAACTTATTCCTCTTCGCTCTCTCTCGGCCAGCAACATGCGGCACATATGCTAGAAGAGAAGAAAACCTACGGGCATACTCTCTAGCAGACATGGAACCCTGCTCCAAGTTATCAAACTCACGCTCACGAGCGTTCACGTAGGACTCCGGGACATACTTCTGACGAAAAGCAACACAGAAACTGTCCCATGAAATCCCCACTCCAGTCTCTTCCAGCGTTCTCGAAGCGCCTCCACCAATGCTCCACACCTTTCCTCAGCTGGAGGGTAGCTAAGCTCAACTTGAGCTCATCATCGTACTGCACATGATTGAATAGACCCATGATATGCTGCAACCAAGAGTCAGCATCCTCACTAGACTCATCCCCATTGAAAACCTGAGGACTCATCCCCTGGAACCTAGCCATCACCAGTTCCATGCTATCCACGTGGGCTGCCAACTTGTGAGGCTCTCTGATCACAATTAATTCTCTAATCTTAATCAGTGGGTTATTAATTTAAACTAAACAAGTTTAATAAATCTAAACTGGTTCAGACATAAGTTACTTAAAAAAAAATTTCAACCAGCAGAAACGTAAACCAGCAGAAGCAAAAAGGGTTCAGCTTGTATCGAAAATAGTATTCATTTATACGAATGCTTCATGGTCCATAAAGATTACAAACTAAGTTCACTAGTACACGCTTATGTCTTATATACAAAACCAGAATTGAGCAACCTAAGACCAACTGTCAAAACATTTAGACTATCAGCTGGTGTTTATTCTTCCTGCTGCTGATCCAGCGTCTAGGTAGTTATCTCTCGCTACCCGTGGTTGCTCCCCACTAGTTCTTTCTTCCTGTTGTCATGCACACATAAAAAACAAAACAACAGCCGGATAAACTCCGGTGAGAATCATCTCAGTATAATCAGCAGGTATAATAATAACAGTAGAATGCACAACAGTTTATCAACTGTAAAACAAATGCAATGTAATGAAATGATTCTAGTTCCCTTCTTCGAAAAACCAGAATTGAGCAACCTAAGACCAACTGTCAAAACATTTAGACTATCAGCTGGTGTTTATTCTTCCTGCTGCTGATCCAGCGTCTAGGTAGTTATCTCTCGCTACCCGTGGTTGCTCCCCACTAGTTCTTTCTTCCTGTTGTCATGCACACATAAAAAACAAAACAACAGCCGGATAAACTCCGGTGAGAATCATCTCAGTATAATCAGCAGGTATAATAATAACAGTAGAATGCACAACAGTTTATCAACTGTAAAACAAATGCAATGTAATGAAATGATTCTAGTTCCCTTCTTCGATCTCAGAATTGATTTCATATCAGTTCGACGCCATCAAGATTCGTATCCGATCTTGACATGAATATTCATCTATCGAAACCATCTCTGGCTTCGAAAATCAGGCCAACTCAGTCCTGGGCATTAGAATCAATTCAATTCTTCTTCAGTATGCAAACTCATGCAAACATAAAAGATCCACTACCTGTGATGGATCGACACATACACAACTCAAGTTCTAAATCAAGAACAATAATCAAACATGTATGTGATTTCAGAGGAATACTCAAGAAATATCACTCTCGAGTAATATAATCCTGACTCTTCTGTCAGATTATACCTTCGTTCCTCTGTTTTCAAAATGCTTCAGTTAATGTTCTTACGCTCTGTTCCTCACTTCCTGAGATACTTGCAGAATCAAAGTACGATAGCTGTAGTCAAGATGTTCTCAGCATTTCGAATTCACTCTTATTTATAGACAACGATCTCTGTATTTCTACAGCATTTCCAACGTGTTCAATTCTAGTTCCACGTGTCATGCTGAGTATTCAAACAGGATATACTCCCACCGCTTCGAAAGTGGATAACGGTAAACAGATTCCTCAACTGCTGTTGATCTTCCTCAGTTGCTATTCGAATATCATTCTCTTGTTCTTCAGTAGAAGCAACAACCAGCAGTAACAACCAGTCGCAACAAGAATTCAGTCGCAACACTTCGAAATTCAAAACGATGTCGTTATAATTAATCTCAACGACGTCGTAACGTGTCCTCAGCTGATATTACTTCGATTAAACAAAACCAGCAGCTGGTCGCTCTAATAATCCAACGACTGATTTCGTAACATTATTCGAAACGACATCGTATCAAGATTTCCTATTTTATAATCAAAACGGTGTCGCATTGTTCCCTCGACTGAGTAACCAGCAGATACAACAATCCATCGACTGATCACTACTGCAAACGACATCGTAGCGAAATTCCTGGTTATAAGTCAAAACGATGTTGCATTGCTCTATCGGCTGGAACCATTCTCACCTCGACTGGTTTGCGTTTATTACCAAAACGACGACGTCGCACCTACGTCATCATCAACCAGCCGATACATCAATAACCAGCAGGTACATAAACCAGCAGATGCGTAAGGAACTCTTGCTGCTGATTCCTCGTGTAGTAACCAACACGTGGCGCTTTCTCATTGACCCTTATATTCGCGCGTCTGCTTCCAGCTGTAACCAAGAATAACGCTTCACGCTTTAACTGAATTTCAAAATTCAACCAGTCGCGAGCTACAGTAACCTGCTGCTGATTTTATCAAATCGCTTCGCCTGGTTACTTCGTCTGGTTCTCACACTTAGCGCGATTTAACGATACACAGTTCCTTAATCACCCAACACTTCCAGAAGAAATCCGAGCTCATAATCAAACTTCATCAATTCTTAAATGTCGGAATGCTAAACTAATCCTCTTCTTAATGATTCCAGGCATTACAAACCCGCTCTGATACCACTTGATAGGACCGAAGGATCAGATCTCAGATGCAATAAAATAAACAACATAACATAAGGGAGGGGCGAGATCTGGTCCTATGAAATAAGGAGCGAACGCTGCTAATATAAATTAAAAATTTTGCGCTGCTATAAAGGAGATACAATAGCTCACGGTTCTTGAACATTAAACAGAGCACCGGAGACAGATCTGTTATGAAATAAAATCATGCGGAATACACCAGAACTGAATCCTAATTTTAAAACCCGGCACAAACA
>KQ991036.1:43185-68970 GCA_001598015.1 Dorcoceras hygrometricum | reverse complement strand
TGTAATAAACCAGCAGGTTTCTTTCTTTCCGCTTTTACCTGTTGGCAGTTCAAACACTTTGAAACAAATTCAGTCACATCAGTCTTCATTTGTTTCCACCAGTATTGTTTCTTCAAATCGTTATACATTTTCCTGCCACCAGGGTGAATGCTGAATTTGCTTCGATGGGCTTCACTCAAAATCTGGTCTTTCAACTCCTTAATATCTGGAACAACAAGTCTGCTATTCACATACAATACCTCATCAGTACTGATTTGATATTCAGATTGATGTCCAGACTTCACTAGTTCAATCGATTTCTGGATATTCAAATCTCTCTTTTGTGATTCTTTAATTCGAATCAGCAGTTCAGGTTCAGCACTGATAGCACAAATTCTCATTGTTTTCTTTCTGTTTCAAATACATACCCAGAAATGCGGCAAGTTTCTATCAAATTAGACACCCCGATCGTAGTCAAAGATAAAGCACAAATCCTCCTACTCAGAGCATCAGCTGCTGCATTCGATTTTCCAGGATAATACTTGATCTCACAATCAAAATCTTTCAATAAATCCAGCCATCTTCGTTGTCTCATATTCAATTCTGACTGGGAAAATAGATACTTCAGACTCTTATGATCAGAAAAGATCTCAAATTTCTCGCCATACAAATAATGTCGCCATATCTTCAATGCAAACACGATAGCTGCCAATTCAAGATCATGAATTGGATATTGAATTTCATGCGGTTTTAACTGTCTTGAGGCGTATGCAATCACATGACCTCGCTGCATCAAAACACACCCCAATCCTTGGTGAGATGCATCACAATACACCACAAATCCACCAGTACCCAAAGGAATTGTTAACACTGGTGCGGTAGTTAATCTCTTCTTCAATTCAAGAAAACTATCCTCACATGCTTCTGACCAAAAAAAGGGTGCATTTTTCTGTGTCAACTGAGTTATAGGCTTTGCAATACTCGAGAAATCCTGAATAAATCTACGATAGTACCCTGCAAGACCCATAAAACTTCGAATTTCAGGCACAGATTTTGGTCTAGGCCAATTGATCACTGCCTCTGTCTTACTGGGATCAACGGAAATACCATCTCCAGAAATAATATGCCCAAGAAAGACTACTCTTTGTAACCAAAATCACATTTCGACAGTTTCGCATACAACTTCTCATTTCTCAAAGTCTGCAAAATTGTTCGAAGATGGCTTGCATGATCACTCAGATTCTTCGAATAGATTAAAATATCATCAATAAATACGATCACAAAATCATCAAGGTATTTTTGGAAGACTCGATTCATTAGACTCATGAACACTGCTGGTGCGTTAGTCAATCCAAAAGGCATAACCACGAACTCATAGTGACCGTAACTTGTTCGAAAGGCAGTCTTCGATATGTCTTCATCTATTACTCGCAATTGATGATATCCCGATCTCAAATCGATCTTTGAATACACTGTCGAACCCTGCAACTGATCAAATAAATCATCTATTCGTGGCAAAGGATATTTATTCTTTATCGTTGCCTTGTTCAGTTGCTGGTAATCAATACATAGCCTCATTGATCCATCTTTCTTACGTACAAATAATACTGGAGCACCCCAAGGAGAAACACTTGGTCTAATGTATCCCTTGGTGAGAAGATCTTCCAGCTGGTCTTTCAATTCCTTTAACTCAATTGGTGCCATTCGGTATGGTGCTTTGGATATTGGTTGCGTACCTGGCATCAATTCAATGCTGAAGTCTACCTCTCGATATGGAGGTAATCCAGGGATTTCTTCAGGAAAAACATCAGCAAACTCGCAAACCACTGGTATATCCACCAGATTCGGGCTACTTTTCTTCGTGTCTATTGCATAAATGAGAAATCCCTCCGCTCCTTTCTGCAATAGAGTATTCATTGTAATAGCAGAGACCAAAGGAATTCTGGCTCGTGATCCCTTACCATAGAATTTCCATTCATCAGTTTTCTCTGGTTTGAATCGAACCACCTTCTGAAAACAATCTACTGTTGCTCTATACTTGGTTAGCATATCTATGCCCACGATACAATCAAAATCAGATAATCCGAGCACAACACAATCAATTTCACGTGACCCTCAAACTGTAACACACAATTTCTAACAGCAGTGATCGATAACATTCCTTTCCCCAGAGGTGAAGAAACCGATACTATTTCAGCTAAGGGTTCAATAGACAACTTATGTGCTACAACGAAATTCTCAGAGATGAAGGTGTGTGATGCACCAGTATCAATTAAGACATAAGCTGGAAATTTGCCCAAGTAGCAGTTACCTGCAATAACATCATCTGGGGCTGCCTGTGCTTGCACCTCGGTTAATGCAAACACTCTTGCTTGTTGCTTAGGAGGTTGGCTCACCGTCTGGCTTCCTCCTTGTCTACTTTGTTGTGGGTGTTGAGGTTGATACGAATGTACAGAGGACGCTTGCCTTTCTGGAATGGTTCTTGATGCTTCCAAATTGTGTGAATTCCCAGAATTACGTTGAGGACATATTCTCGTGAAATGTCCCGGTTGATTGCAAATACGGCAGAGGCCAGACACTCCTCTACATTGCTCTGTGGCGTGTCTCCCTCCACACTTGGTACAATAATCGCCAGCTTGTTGTTCAGTTTTCATTTGTTTAAAATCGCTCGAGCTGGATGAACTGCTGGTTCCAGATCGTTTAAATTGTTTTCTTTTCCTTTAAAGAAATTTTTCTTTTCCACTGCTGCTGCTTCCAGCATCAAAGCGAGGGGGTTGTGGAATCTGTGGGTTTTCTGTGCTTTGGCTGCTGCTGGCACAATTGTGCTCTTCGCTGCCTTAACATCCAGCTTCTGCTCCAGAATTACGTTGAGGACATATTCTCGTGAAATGTCCCGGTTGATTGCAAATACGGCAGAGGCCAGACACTCCTCTACATTGCTCTGTGGCGTGTCTCCCTCCACACTTGGTACAATAATCGCCAGCTTGTTGTTCAGTTTTCATTTGTTTAAAATCGCTCGAGCTGGATGAACTGCTGGTTCCAGATCGTTTAAATTGTTTTTCTTTCCTTTAAAGAAATTTTTCTTTTTCCCACTGCTGCTGCTTCCAGCATCAAAGCGAGGGGGTGGTGGAATCTGTGGGTTTTCTTGTGCTTTGGCTGCTGCTGGCACAAATTGTGCTCTTCGCTGCCTTAACAATCCAGCTTCTGCTCCTTTTGCTCGGTTCAACGCATCAGCAAAAGTATTTGGTCTTCCAGTATTTACCAAGGTAAATACATCTGGATTCAATCCATTAATGAATTGATCCGCTTGTGCCTCATCACTCATAGCAACATGTGGCGCAAATTTCAGTAAACTTGTGAACTTGGCAACGTAATCCTCTATATTCAACTGCCCTTGTCACAAGTTCGCAAATTCCGCTCCTTTATCCTTCCTATAAGAAACTGGGAAGAATCGTTGATAGAAAGCTGTTCGGAATACTGCTCACGTAATCACAGTACCCTGATTTTCAAGCGCTTTCTTTGTTGCCACCCACCAGCTTTTCCCAATACCATGCAACTGGTGTATAATCAGTTTCACCCGACGCTCATCAGTGTAATCAAGTGCTTCGAACAACTGCTCAATATCTTCCAACCAGTTTTCACAATCAATAGCACTTTCTGTTCCTGTCAATGTCGGTGGTTTAAACGACTGGAATCGTTTCAACAAAGAATCCATTGGAGTAGCAGCTGCATTCAAAACCTCGGTAGAGGTACTACCCTGCTCTGTCTGCCGATTCGTCGTTCTTCGAGGAGGCATATCTAGGAATCAAACAGACGTGTTTATCATTTCTCATCAAGCAATAAAAAATCAATCTCAGTCCCTCCTCTGATTAGCATACATCAATGTACTGCTGCTCAAGAGATCGAGTGCTGATTCATACTTCACTCAATACATGTTGTTAATCACTTCCAAAGCATGTAATTCTCATAATTCTTCGGTATATTCTCACCATTTATTCACAAGAAACATGTGATATAAGTTCAAAAGCAGTAAGACATATACCACATAAGCATGCAATTCATAATCTAAGCAATAAGGAAGAACTCGATCTACCCCACTCATCTAGTTCAATGATCTCACTGACGTAGTAACGCTCTGATACCACCTGTTGTGAGGCTCTCTGCTCACAATTAATTCTCTAATCTTAATCAGTGGGTTATTAATTTAAACTAAACAAGTTTAATAAATCTAAACTGGTTCAGACATAAGTTACTTAAAAAAAATTTTCAACCAGCAGAAACGTAAACCAGCAGAAGCAAAAAGGGTTCAGCTTAGTATTCATTTATACGAATGCTTCATGGTCCATAAAGATTACAAACTAAGTTCACTAGTACACGCTTATGTCTTATATACAAAACCAGACTTGAGCAACCTAAGACCAACTGTCCAAACATTTAGACTATCAGCTGGTGTTTATTCTTCCTGCTGCTGATCCAACATCTAGGTAGTTATCTCTCGCTACCCGTGGTTGCTCCCCACTAGTTCTTTCTTCCTGTTGTCATGCACACATACAAAACAAAACAACAGTCGGATAAACTCCGGTGAGAATCATCTCAGTATAATCAATAGGTATAATAATAACACTAGAATGCACAACAGTTTATCAACTGTAAAACAAATGCAATGTAATGAAATGATTCTAGTTCCCTTCTTCGATCTCAGAATTGATTCCATATCAGTTCGACGCCATCAAGATTCGTATCCGATCTTGACATGAATATTCATCTACCGAAACCATCTCCGGCTTCGAAAATCAGGCCAACTCAGTCCTGGGCATTAGAATCAATTCAATTCTTCTTCAGTATGCAAACTCATGCAAACATAAAAGATCCACTACCTGTGATGGATCGACACATACACAACTCAAGTTCTAAATCAAGAACAATAATCAAACATGTATGTGATTTCAGCGGAATACTCAAGAAATATCACTCTCGAGTAATCTAATCCTGACTCTTCTGTCAGATTATACCTTCGTTCCTCTGTTTTCAAAATGCTTCAGTTAATGTTCTTACGCTCTGTTCCTCACTTCCTGAGATACTTGCAGAATCAAAGTCCGATAGCTGTAGTCAAGATGTTCTCAGCATTTCGAATTCACTCTTATTTATAGACAACGATCTCTGTATTTCTGCAGCATTTCCAACGTGTTCAATTCGAGTTCCACGTGTCATGCTGAGTATTCAAACAGGATATACTCCCACCGCTTCGAAAGTGGATAACGGTAAACAGATTCCTCAACTGCTGTTGATCTTCCTCAGTTGCTATTCGAATATCATTCTCTTGTTCTTCAGTAGAAGCAACAACCAGCAGTAACAACCAGTCGCATCAAGAATTCAGTCGCAACACTTCGAAATTCAAAACGATGTCGTTATAATTAATCTCAACGACGTCGTAACGTGTCCTCAGCTGATATTACTTCGATTAAACGAAACCAGCAGCTGGTCGCTCTAATAATCCAACGACTGATTTCGCAACATTATTCGAAACGACATCGTATCAAGATTTCCTGTTTTATAATCAAAATTGTGTCGCATTGTTCCCTCGACTGAGTAACCAGCAGATACAACAATCCATCGACTGATCACTACTGCAAACGACATCGTAGCGAAATTCCTGGTTATAAGTCAAAACGATGTTGCATTGCTCTATCGGCTGGAACCATTCTCACCTCGACTGGTTTGCGTTTATTAACAAAACGACGACGTCGCACCTACGTCATCATCAACCAGCCGATACATCAATAACCAGCAGGTACATAAATCAGCAGTAAGAAACTCTTGCTGCTGATTCCTCTTGCTGCTGATGCCTCGTGTAGTAACCAACACGTGGCGCTTTCTCATTGACCCTTGTATTCGCGCGTCTGCTTCCAGCTGTAACCAAGAATAACGCTTCACGCTTCAACTGAATTTCAAAATTCAACCAGTCGCGAGCTACAGTAACCTGCTGCTGATTTTATCAAATCGCTTCGCCTGGTTACTTCGTCTGGTTCTCACACTTAGCGCGATTTAACGATACACAGTTCCTTAATCACCCAACACTTCCAGAAGAAATCCGAGCTCATAATCAAACTTCATCAATTCTTAAATGTCGGAATGCTAAACTAATCCTCTTCTTAATGATTCCAGGCATTACACAACTCGTCAACCTCTTCTTCAATCCGACTATCGCGTCTATGAGAAGGAAAACTACGCTGATCCTCGTTCTGACCTCCAGACTCGCCCTGAAACTGTCCTCTACCTCTACCCCTACGTCTATACGGCATCTAAGAAGACACTAAACAGGATAAGATCATACAGAACAGATACAGGACACAAAATATGCAGCACATAGGTCACATAGTCAAGAACATGCAACACACAACACTGTTTGAGTGTGATCAAACGAAATCAAGATTATCCCAGCTTAAGATTTGATACCAAAAATGTCAGGCCCCGTGCACAACTCAGATTAAACCACGCAGAAACATAGCGGAAGCAATAAAAAGTGGCTTAAAAATTTTTTCTTGGCCTGACGATTAAAAAGATAATTTAAATAGCACAATACTTAAAATAATCTCAGTTTACATTATGAAATACGACAGTACAGCAATTACAAGTTCTAGCAAAAATACAACAGCTGACAACGCTACAGCTGAACAGAAACTAAAGCACAGGGCATTCCCCGACTGACAGTACTAGTACATAATATGCTATACGCTAATTGGGACACTCTATCCACCAACTGGGGCACCACCAGCTGGATCAAACCCACGACCAGCTGTGAATCCTGGAAAACGTGAACAACAAACAGGAAACAACACAACAGCCCCAGAGGGATCTCGGGGTCAAACCCCAGTACGGAGAGCAACAAATACAACAAACGGAAAGCAGTAGATAAATATGCAGATGCTATGCAAGAGATCAAAGTACAACCAAAAGCTGGAAGCCGAGGGATCTCAAATCAGCAACTCGACAGCTGGATAACAACAACTCAACAGCTGGAGCGAAAAAACTGAAGAACAGTAGTCACAGTGGCCACGGAATGTATACTGAGTATATGGGAGCTACCCAATCGTCTCACGTATACTGCACCAGATGAAACAATAGCTCAACCTACTGTTACCCACTCATGAGGTGTGTGAGCTGCCCACTCCGCCCATACCAGCTAACAGTCCCAGCAGGGAGATGAGGGACGGGAGATACCCGCGCGCCTCCAGCTTTAAGGTATACGGGAGTTACCCGCTCATCCTTAAGCCCAACATCCTGGTACACGCAGATCGAATACAAGGCATAGCTAACAAAACAGAGCTCGACAGAAGGATATGCGTGTATGCAAATGCAACAGCTGATATTATAACACATGCACAATAATAACAGCAAAGAGCATACACAGCAAAGCATAAAATCCACGCTCAATCCATAGTTGTAACAAAGCTCAACATCCGTACCTTAACTTCTGAATTATGCCTAGCACACGCAGATTGCCACAATGAAAGTCCTAGCAACGCATATCCACCCCCTGCTAAGCCAATTCAAGCAACCTCTCAAGGACTACAACTCAGAACCACAGCAGCTGGGAGCTACGACTCCACCAGCACTAATTCTACCTTTAATTACCACAAAAATCTCTAACAATCTTAAAGGCAGAATCTTTACTTACCCCAAAAAGCTAGGATAGGATGCGAAATCCGACGCTTATGCTAACAGACTAGAGAAGGTCAACATCCGTACCTTAACTTCTGAATTATGCCTAGCACACGCAGATTGCCACAATGAAAGTCCTAGCAACGCATATCCACCCCCTGCTAAGCCAATTCAAGCAACCTCTCAAGGACTACAACTCAGAACCACAGCAGCTGGGAGCTACGACTCCACCAGCACTAATTCTACCTTTAATTACCACAAAAATCTCTAACAATCTTAAAGGCAGAATCTTTACTTACCCCAAAAAGCTAGGATAGGATGCGAAATCCGACGCTTATGCTAACAGACTAGAGAAGGGATATGTCTCTGCGATCCTCTTCCAGCTCCTCCGCTGCCTATGAAAAGGGTATGAGACGAAACGCCTTAGCAAGAGGAGTCCAAAGCTACCACTCTCACTCTCGTCGGAGCTATCTACCGACGACAATTGAAATGAAGAAGGCTACTGTGAACATTAACTAGGATATCACGACAAGATAAGGTTCTCGAGAAATATTTCTAAGTGTCGGGGAAACAATAATTGAACGCAAGGACCAGGCCCTCTATTTATAGTCACAACTGACTAACTAGGAAACAGATTCACCGACAACTTCAGCTATCACCACTGATATCCCAACCAACAGCTGAATCTCGCCTCAGCTAAGCGCTATCGCTAGACAACGATCAACTAAATCAAACGACGTCGCAGGAGTTACTGTCGCAACTGAACACGTCACCCGCTACTCACTGCTGAACAACAAACCAACAGCTGATCGCTCACTCAACAGCTGATCCCTCAATCAGCAGCTGGATACGCGCACAACCCAACAGCTGAATCCTAGCGCCAAATCAAAACGCTGTTGTTCCAACTAATCCAAACGAAGACGTACTAACACACGTAGCTGAAAACACTCTAATCGCCGCTACAACTGGAAGCGATCATTCACTGCTGAAATCCACACTTAACCAATTCCAAGGGCTACTCCAAGCACATCGACTCACAACTGGTCCGATCCCAATCAACATCTGAATAGCAGAATGTTTGGGTCTCACAGAAGCAGTTCAAGAAACGATCGAATTCGAGTTCTTCTGGTTCTGTTAGTTCTGGTGGTAGTGGCTTTGGAGGAGGAGTGACGTGTGGTCAGTGCGGAGGTCGCCATATGACTTCGTAGTGTCGTGGAGTTTGGGGTCTTTGCCATCAATGTGGCCAACCGGGACATTTTGCTAGAGTGTGTCCGTTGATGGGTGGACAGGCCGTGAGTCAGTCGCAACAAGGTTCTGCTGGTGGTTCTTCACAGAGACCACAACCTTTTTTTAGTCTCAACGATCTCGATTCCAACCACGAGAATCGTCTAGGTTGGAAGGATATTCTAGACCTTAGTTTCCAGGACCGTAGCAAGCTCAGGTTAATGCCTTGACGAGAGAACAAGCTGCTGACATGCCGGAAGGAGTTATTGCATGTACTTGTACTATCTTTGATTTTCCTGCACGAGTTTTGTTTGATACAGGAGCATCACACTCCTTCATATCCGATTTGTTTGTGCATGAGTGTGGGTTGAGTGTTACCCTACTGTGTGATGTTGTGCCTCTATCTACTCCAGTTGGTGTGTGGTTGATGTCCCGTGAAGTGGTTTTGGATTGTATGATTAGATTTGGTGAGAATGTGTTGGTGACTAACCTGATTGCTTTGGAGATTAGAGATTTTGATTGCATCCTGGGTATGGATGTGCTGTCTGCTTATAGAACGATTGTAGATTTTTTCCATGGTGTAGTAAGTTTAGACCTCCATTTGGAGAGAAGTGGGATTTCTACGGTGCTGATTCGCGATCGAAGATTCCACTGGTGTCAGCCATGGAGATGTTCAGCCTATTGTCCTTGGAAAATTTTGGGTTTATGATCTATGCCTTGGATGTCTCCCGAGAATCGCAGATAGAGTTGAGTGATGTCCCGATTGCTCGAGCGTTTCCTAACGTGTTTTCGGATGAGATCCTTCGATTTCCTCCGAGACAGAGATTGACTTTAGCATAGTGTTGGTGCCAGGGACAGCCTCGATTTCTAGAGCTCTGTATCGGTTGGCTGCAGCTGAGTTGAAGGAACTTATGGAGCAGTTACGTGATATTTTGGAGAAAGGCTTCATCAGACCGAGTATGTCGCCTTGGGGGAGCTCCGATTCTCTTTGTGAAGAAGAAGGATGGATCTATGAGGATGTGTGTAGATTTTCGGCAGTTGAATAAAGCGACCGTGAAGAATAAATACTCGTTGTCGAGAATCGATGATCTATTTGATTAGTTGCAGGGATCTACTGTATAGTCTAAGATTGATCTGCGATCTGGTTATCATCAGTTGCGGATTAGAGACGCTAATGTAGCGAAGATGACTTTCAGGACGAGATACGGGCATTATGAGTTTCTTGTGATGCCGTTTGGATTGAAGAATGCTCCTGCTATCTTCATGGATTTGATGAATCGCGTCTTTAGTGAGTATATCGATCGTTTTGTGATTATCTTCATAGATGACATTCTTGTGTACTCGAGGAGCTATAGAGAGCATAAGGAGCACTTGAGACTGGTGTTATAGAAGCTGAGAGACTCATAGCTATATGCGAAGTTCAGCAAATGTGAATTCTGGTTTTATAAAGTAATCTTTTTGGGTCATGTCATTTCAGCTCAAGGTATTTCTGTGGATCCGAGTAAGGTCGAAGCAGTTCTTAACTAGGAGTATCCTAGGAATGTTTTTGAGATCCGTAGTTTCTTGGGTTTGGCTAGCTATTATAGACGTTTCATCGAGAAGTTTTCTTTGATAGCCAAGCAGATGACTCAGTTGACCAGAAAGATAGGAAGTTTATTTGGACAGATGAATGTGAGTCGAGTTTCCAGTTACTTAAGGAGAAGTTGACTACTGCTCCTGTGTTGGCTTTGTCATCCGGTTCTGGAGGTTTTGTGGTGTGCTATGATGCTTCTCTGAATGGTCTGGGTTGATGCAGAACGGGTGAGTGATAGCTTATTGGGTCTCGTCAGTTGAAGCCCCATGAGACGAGATATCCCGTTCATGATCTAGAATTGGCCGCGATTGTGTTTGCGTTGAAGATCTGACGTCACTATTTGTACGGTGAGAAATTTGTGGTGTATACGGATGTTGAGTTAAGCGTGCAAGGGTGATAACAGTACTGGGATGGGTGACCTTCTGGGAAGTTCTCGTACGTCAAGCTTCTGACGTTGTGCCGCTTGATATGGTTGGCCATGTGGGTTGTAAAAGTGTGATGCCAGATCTTAACGAGTAATACTATCTCTGTGGGGATAGGGCCGACGGTAGGGGAAGGGTAAGACGTAATCTTAAGGGAATTGAGACAGCACCAGCAGTTAGACATGCACCTCCCCCGACTCATGGGCCTAACAGCCCAACCCTAACGCACATAATAGGTGCACTTTTCTCTGCCACATTATAAGAAAATAAAGTTACACATTGGCTAACAGCTATAGCTTTTGGCCTAGTGGTAAGCGCTTGATCCTAATAATTGGTATCAGAGCGAGGTTAGAGGTTCGAGTCTCCCAAGAAGCATTTTCTATACTTCTTGGGGGAGGGGATTGTTGAGTTAAGCGTGAAAGGGTGAGAACAGTACTAGGATGGGTGACCTCCTGGGAAGTTCTCGTACGTCAAGCTGCTGACGTTGCGCCGCTTGATCTCGTTGGCCATGTGTGCTGTAAAAGTATGATGCCAGATCTTAACGGGTAATACTATCTCTGCTGGGGATAGGGCCGACGGTAGGGGAAGGATAAGACTGATCTCTAAGGGAATTGAGACAGCAACAGCAGTTAGACACACACCTCCCCTAACTCATGGGCCTAACAGCCCAACCCTAACGCACATAATAGGTGCACTTTGCGCTGCCACATTATAAGGAAATAAAGATGCACATTGACTAACAGCTATAGCTTTTGGCCTAGTGGTAAGCCCTTGATCCTAACAACGGACCACAAGAGTTTTAAGTATATCTTCACCCGGTCGGATTTGAATATGAGGCAACGTCGTTGGATGGAGTTGCTCAAGGATTTTGACTGTGATATTCAGTATCATCCTGGACGGATGAATTTAGTAGTTGATGCTTTGAGTAGGAAAGCCCAGCCTGTGATGTTGACGTCGATGAGTATATCCAAAGTCCATGAGGATATAGGGACTTCTGGATTGCGGTTTCAGCCAGGAGATCAGTATTTTGTGGTTTCTTCTCTTCAGGTTGAACCACAGATTGTTGCAGACATTAGAGCAGCGCAGAGGACTCACTCGTATATTCATGAATTGAAGATTAAGGCCCAGAATGGTAGTCGAATGATTTTTCTGTTGCTTCTGATGGACGCTTGAGGTTTCGTGGTAGATTGGTGGTTCCGAACCTGATCGATTTGAAAGAGACTATCTTGAATGAAGCCCACTGTAGCCGTTACAGTGTGCATCCGCGCCAAAAGGAAGATGTATCATGCCTTGAAGTCTCACTACTGGTGGGAAGGCATGAGGAATGATATTTCTGGATTTGTAACCCGATGTTTGAATTTACAACAGGTCAAGGCCGAGAGAATGAGACCTGGTGGATTGCTACAGAGTCTAGAAGTGCCCCAATGGAATTGGGAGCACGTCGCCATGGATTTTGTGACTCACTTACCTCGATCGAATAGGGGATGTGATGCAATTTGGGTTGTTGTTGACAGGCTTTCGAAGTCAGCCCGTTTCATTCCCTATGATGTGAGGTGTTCGATGAAGAAGATGGCGAAGTTGTATATTGACCATGTGGTTAGATTGCATGGAGTGTCAGTTTCTATAGTGTCCGATAGAGATCCAAGATTTACTTCCCGATTTTGGAAGAGCCTACAAGTAGCGATGGGTTCAAGATTGGCTATGAGTATAGCTTATCACCCGCAAACAGATGGCCAATCTAAGAGGACCATCCAAATTTTAGAGGATATGCTGCGAGCAGTGGTGATGGATTTCAGTGGTGGCTGGCAGGATTCTTTATCCTTAGTTGAATTTTCGTATAACAACAGCTACCAAGTGACTATCGGGATGGCTCCATTCGAAGCTTTGTATGGTCGAAAGTTTAGATCTCCAATCTTCTGGGAAGAGATTGGTGAGAAACAACTATCGACTCATGAATTCGTGCAACATATGAAAGATTAGATTGAGTTGATTCGGAGTAGAATGAAATCTGCACAAGATCGACATGCCAGCTATGCTAATAAGAGACGTAGACCTTTGGAATTTGAGGTTGGTTATCGAGTATTTTTGAAAGTTTCTCCTTTCAAGAGCGTGATGAGATTCAGATTTAAGGATAAATTGGCTCCTAGATTCGTTGGTCCTTTGAGATTGTTGAGAGGATTGGATCTTTGGCATACATATTGCGATTTCCTGCTGAGTTAGCAGCGATACATGATGTGTTTCATGTATCTATGTTGAGGAAATATGAGCTAGATCCGTCCCATGTGTTGAGAACTGATGAAGTGGAGCTGGATCCTACCCTGAGCTATGTTGAATATCCAGTGCAAATTCTGGATAGGAAGGAGAAGCAGTTGAGAAATAATATTATACCGTTGGTTATGGTCCAATGGAGCAAGCATGGTAGAGAGGAAGCTACCTGGGAAGTCGAAGAGAAGATGAGACAGGAGTGGCCTCATCTGTTTGAGCGTTGACAGTAGCATTCTAGGTAACTTCTGGCCTGTTAATCTCGTGTGCTTAGTTGATTTGTGCCCCTGACTTGTGGTTTTGCTAAGCATTGAGTTATGATGGGAAGATTGTTGGTGTTAGTTTTGGTTATTTTTTTGGTGTTTTCTGTAATTCTGATATGTTGCCGTAAGTTTATTTCGGGGACGAAATCCATTTTAAGTGGGGGAGAATGTGAGGATAGAAATTGTTAATTTGATAATTATTAGATAATCAGATCTGGGCGAAGATTAGCTAATGGAAATGTTAACCATCGGGTTTTCAGATTTGAAGGATTTGGTTTGTCTGTTTGTGATTTTCGGATTTTCAGATTTGAACAAGATCTGAGTGTCCAGATTTGTTCCTCGCGTGTATGAGTGAGTTCTTGTGAGCGGGAAGCGAAACGATGCCGTTTTGGATTACCCGGGTATACGCAAGTTGAGTATAAGTGTTGGCGTTAGATGAGTTTGATTGATATGATGTCGTTTTGGGTGATAGTCAGATCTGGTGTTGCGAGAGGAAACAGATTTGGTAAGCGAAGAGAATTCAAGTGATAGTCAACGGTACAGTGTTGGCCGGTCCAGTTCGTGAGTTGGTGTAGACCGGTGCGGTTTAATGATTTCAGATTTGGTCAAATCTGGATGAGCGTTAGCGGGTATTAGTGCGTGAGATCTGTTTCAGATTTGGAGGCCGCGCGATGTCGTTTAGCGTTGGTGAACGAAAACTCCTATGCGACGCCGTCTTGATAAGTAGCGCGTGTTTAGCGTAGCGAAGCCAGATCTGAGATAGCGGAGCCAGATCTGAGTTAGCGCCAAGATCGGAATAGCTCTAAGATCTGAGTTGCGAAGAGATCTAAATTTGTCGGTGATTGACTTTCATTGTAGATTTGACTTGGGGATTTAAGTATATGTGTCGATCAACACTTAGTCATTTTTCGAACCCGATATTTTCTTATCTTCTTCCCAGAGAACCCTCGATTAGTATTGTTCATTAGAACCCTATTTCTTCGATTTGCCATTGATTTACACTGTCGTTTGGAGCAAGACTGGTGGCGGCGCTGAGCTCGTATCCTTAAGATATTTCGATTGATACCAGTTTGGAGACTTGAATCTATGAGTTGAGGGAGCGCGAAGTAGTTGAAGAGTTAGATATCTTTGCGATTGTTGACCAGTGGTTCTCCTGTTCTTTAGCAGCTTTCGTGAGTCTTTCTCGTTTTAGTTGTGACTGGTATGGGTTTCCGACCGTAGGCAGTAATCTGATTGAGCTTAGTTATGAGATGATTTGCTAGCTGTTTGACAGATTTGAGCTTTCTGGCAGCTTCTGTTCGCCGTGAGTTAGAAAGGCAGCAGATTTGAGCGGGCTATTAGTGTCGTGTCTTTGTGAGATCTGTCGAGGTAGATTCCGTACTGAGGATTGAGGTACCTTTGAGATTCTGTAACCAGTTGTAGCATAAGCATGAGATATTTTCTGTTGTGAGCTGAATGCATTGATTGAGAGATTACGTAAACAGATCTGATTTGGCTCTTATGGAAATTCTTTGTTATGTTTACGTTGTTATTGAGTTTTCTTGTGATCTGTTATTGATTGGCATTCATGCATGCTTCTTAAGCCTGAATATTCGATTGATGACCTGAGTGGAGCTAGCATTGTGATCGGCCGGCTGAGTTGTCGCACCTGAAAGGTCCAATACTATCATCGGGGTGGTGGCCGACTTAGTTGTCGCACCTGAAGACCACTGAGCTGTGATGGTCGACGGACCTGAAGATCACAGACCGATGATTTCCACCGACTGATTGGATGTGCGTGGTGTTTGAGGCTCAATTGAGAATTGCCAGCTGAGTTGTTGGCCTAGATGACCGATATTCTTTGATAACCTCATGCATCTCATAACATTGAAATATTGCATGTTGATGAACTGCTGTTTTATGAGTGCTCTTCGTACTGAGGTTTGACCTCGTTCCTTTTCCTTGTTTTTGGGCAGCTTTGGTCTTGGTTGGCCTTAGAAGGTTCTTCAGGTAACCAGGCTGGACAGAGTGGAGTTTCAGCTGGTCGATCCCCATTTTGATTGGAGTCCCAGTTATATTTATGTATTGATATATTGAGCCAGGGGATGTCCTGTGCCTATTTTATTTGGGGATCTGTAGTCGATTGACTACTTGTTGTGTACCTGTTGTGCGGTTGAATTTTGAATTTAAATCCTTTGAGTATGAACTTATTTTGAAACGATATTCGGATCAGGCCCAATTCGAAAAATTTTATCCCTATTTTTAATGCTTCCGCAAAAATGTAATTAATTGAGTACTTAATCTGTGATTAGCGCACCGGGCCTGACAGCTATTGTCATCTCATCCGGTGCAGAGCAATGGGTTGAAAGGCCTAGAATAGAATGGACGTCGGAATATAAAAATAAAGCTAACTTCGACAACGTGGCAAAAGATACCCTATACAAGACGTTTGACAACAATATGTTCAGCAAGATCCAGACTTGTGTCACGGCCAAGGAGATTTGGGAGAAGCTAATCCAGATCTGCGAGGGCAATGAGGAAACCTAAGAAAACAAGCTCACTGTGGCCTAGCAGAAATTTTAATCCATGAAGATGAAATCTGGTGAAAAAATGACTGAGTTTGATGAAAGATTCAGCTCTGTGGTGATAGAGTTGACCAGATCAGACAAAGAATATAGCAACAGAGAACAGACACTGATAGTAATGAGAACCATTCCCAAGGAGTGGGATGTAAAGACTATGGCTATGAGGGAATTAAAGGACCTCAACAAGATGGAACTCCATGATCTGTTTGAAAACCTGAAGGCCTATGAATTTGAATCGGAGACCAGATCAGAAGAAGGACCCTCCACGTCCCAACCTACTCAAGCATTAGCTGTGATAGAAGAGAAACCACAGAAGGCAGCTGAGCAGATTAGAAACGATGCTATGTCCCTCTTCGTTAAGGAGTTTGGGAAATTTGAGTCTTAGGGGCTGCCAAAATTCCTGAATTGTTTTATCTGATGTTTTAAGCTTGATTGCAGTTGATTTTAAGCACTTTTAGCATTTTTGTGATTTATGAAATTTTCGGAATTTAATTATTGTATAAAATCTCTTAAAATTATAAATTCAGTATGTTTGACTATTTTATGCCATTTTTGACTTTTATAAAATGTTTTATGAGCAGAAGGTTATGATTTAAGGAAATAAACCTTTTTGAGGAATTTTGAGGAATTATTTTGAGGCATGAATGAGGAAAATAAAATTTTGAATGATGGGACTTGATTGTGGTTTTTCTATGACGGATATGGGGTCGGGAGACGTTCCGCTTGCCATATCAAAATGACGGGTCTGGGCTTCAGATAAGTATAGAAGTGCCTTTCCAACTAACGGGTCTGGGCTCCGGATGAGTACTGGAGTGCCTTTCCAACCTAGTACTAGTGTTTATTAGCTTGATCAAGCGACTTGAGGTTGAGGAACCACAGTCGAGGAATGGAATTCACGAGGAAAAATGTTTTGGCAAATTTATTTTATGCATGAAAATATTTTAACGTTATTGAGGATTTATATGTTTATGCTTTTAAATTTCAGAAAAGAAATTATTTTCAGTAGGACTATTTTATTTGCATGTGCATGTATTATTTATTATTCGTTATCAATGTTTTGTACTTGTTGAGTCTTTAGACTCACTATGCTTGTTGGATGTAGATGAGGCCGAGATCGAGATCGAGGGGCAGGATTCCTGAGCGGATTGCAGTCGGACTTGGCACCTACCCAGCGACCTATTGTTTCCGCTTAGCATTTTCAGTCTTTTTAGCATCTGTCGGCTTGTTTTGAGAAAAGTATATTTCCTTATGCATGAAGATTATTTTTATGACTTAGACAAATTTTAGCTATCGTGCACGTTTATTTTGTTGGTTAAAACTTTTATTATTCGTAGAAACCTTATGACAATGACTTACTATTATTTCTTCATTATAAATGTTTTTATCATGTGGGAGTTAGTATATAAAAAAAAACAATATTCCTAGTCTTATCTTTTCCGCAATTATGATCTCTTTTAAATTAAAAATAATTTAAGAGTGAGGGACGTTTTAGTTGGTATCAGAGCATGGTTCTGGTTTGGGTTTTGCCTACAGCTGACTGCAGGAAGCTCAAGGAGTCTCGCCTCGAAGTCTGTAAGTGTTAGTGTTTTACTGCTCTATATAATTGTCCGGTTATTTCCAGTTTATGTTATTATGTGTATATTAATGTGATTATGTTTTGAGGTTATTTTTTGCATATATTATTTACTTTGAGGCATGTTGAGATTAAGTAGTGAAATTCGTTACACACCCCAGATGCCTCCCAGACGACAAGTTACCCCGCCTCCACCACCACCATTGAGCTCCAGCGAGCAGGTTCTAGCTGGGCTTGCACAGATTTTGAGACAGAATGCCAGGACTTCACAGGCTGCCAGGACCGAGATGCCATATGAGAAGTTCCGAAAGATGGGGCCGCCGGAGTTTACCGGTACTACCGATCCATTCGTGGTTAAGGGATGGGTCAGGACTTTAGAGACGATCTTCAGATACATGCGACTGGAGGATGCTGCCCGGGTCAGCTGCGCCATCTTCCAGCTGAAGGATGACGCTGCCCTCTAGTGGGAAAGGGCAAAGAAGACGGTGGATGCAGACTCTTTGACTTGGGAGGAGTTCAAAAAGATCTTCTATGACAAGTACTTTACGCCGGACGTACAAGCGAGACTGAAGAGGGAGTTTAGGAACCTCCGGAAAGGAGACATGTCTGTGGCAGAGTATGTGAAGAAGTTCGACAGGGGCTGCCACTTTTCGCCCCTCATCACTGACGATCCCGCCGAGAAGCTACAGCATTTCTTGGACGGTTTGAGCCCCGCTATTCATCGGGATGTGCTGATGTCCGACCCTGCAGACTATGCCACAGCACTGAAGAGAGCTTTTAGATCTGAGCAGACGCTGAAGGAAATACGTCCTTGCATAACGTTTTCCACATCTCCATGCTTAGGAAATACGTCTCTAACCATTCGCATGTGTTGAGATTTGAGCCCCTGCAGCTGACGCCACAGATGACTTTTGAGGAGCGAGCCGCTCGTATATTAGGTAGGCAGGATCGGAAGCTACGCAACCGGACTATTCCTATGGTCAAGGTCCAGTGGCTGAATCACTCCGAGGAGGAGGCCACGTGGGAGGTAGAGGCTGATATCAAGGAGCGCTACCCAGATCTTTTCGGTAAGTTTTCGAATTTCGAGGACGAAATTCTTGTTAAGGGGGAGATAATTGTAACGCCTAGGAATTTTCCTACCTAAATCGCATGCCTTACTATTTTATTTATTTATCCGCATGAGTTATGCTATTTGATTTATTTTATTCCGACATCGAGTTCTTTTTGAGATTCATGATTTAGATGATGCGAGGTTGGAAAGGAGTTGATGAGGACACCGATGACTCTTTTTTTAAATTCATTCTCGAAGTCATGCCCCATGCCTTGAAACTTTCTATTTTTAGAAGGTGAACATTGGAGAGGAATTTCTTTTTTGACAAACTTCTAAATTTTTGCAAACCATGAGGGATTGAGAATTTCATTCTTTTAGATGATTAGCACTTTTGCTACAAAAATCCCCCTAATTTTCGAAAATCCTACTCTGATAATTGGTATCAGAGCGAGGTTAGAGGTTCGAGTCTCCCAAGAAGCATTTTCTATACTTCTTGGGGGAGGGGATTGTTGAGTTAAGCGTGAAAGGGTGAGAACAGTACTAGGATGGGTGACCTCCGTGGAAGTTCTCGTACGTCACCCCCCCCCCCCCCCCCCATCCACTACCATATTCTTCTTCATGTCCCAAGCTTCCCTCCTCCTTTGAAGCTTCAAGCATCCTCCTTGGTGTGTTCTAGTGGTGCTCCTCCATCCTCCTCCCAACAGGCATCATCTTGGTTGTAAGTTTGTCAAAGTTTAAGGCAAGTACAAAACATCCTTGATGCATCTTTCAAGCAATATTAATTGTGTGTGTAGATCTAAAGGATTTGATGTTTTAAATTCAGAATATGATTCTTGATTTACATGTTAACATAAACTTTTCATGAACTTGGCAGCCAAGGCATAAATATGGACGTGAGGTAGAGGGTGGTGTCGAGAGGAAAAGAGATCTAGGAGTGGGATGAGAGTCACGGCTTCTTCCATGATTTCCTTGGCTTCGGGTGGGCATGCGAGGTCCAAGCATGGCTGGAAATGGCCTCTGGACAGAGCATGGTGAGCCCTTGAGGCTGAGGGAAGGGGAGGCAGCCTAGGTCATGGGTTACATGGAGTGAGCCGTTCATGTTTGCATGGCGCCTAGGGTTTGTGGAAAGAGGAAGAGTCTTGTATGGGTTAGGTTCGGGTCCAGAAGGGTTAGTAAGGGGTCTAAGGGTCATCCATGAGTTTTTTGAGGGGTTGGTCGAGTGCTGGAGTCAAGGGAAGGGTCTGGTTCGAAGTGGTGTCCCTAGACTCTCCCAGATTTGTTCCTGTGCACGACCAGTAGGGTTGCGAGCATCACTGTGGTCAAATCAGATATCTTTTTTGAATTATATTTATTCCAGAAGCTAGCCCATCGAGTAAGGGTTACGTGGGTCCAAGTTTGAGGTCATTTGGTTAAGAAATGAGTTTTATATGATTTTTACGGTTTTGTCGCGCAGAGTGGGTCCTTTCGGGGCATTTTCGGGAAAGTTGGGAATTTGAGTCTTAGGGGCTGCCAAAATTCGTGAATTATTTTATTTGATGTTTTAAGCTTGATTTCAGTTGATTTTTAAGCATTTTTTAGCATTTTTTGTGATTTATGGAATTTTCGGAATTTAATTATGGTATAAAATCTACTTAAAATTATAAATTCAGTATGTTTGACTATTTTATGCCATTTTTGACTTTTATAAAATGTTTTATGAGTCAGAAGGTTATGATTTAAGGAAATAAACCTTTTTGAGGAATTTTGAGGTAATTATTTTGAGGTAATGAATGAGGAAAATAAATTTTGAATGATGAGACTTGATTGTGGTTTTTTTTATGAGCAGAAGGTTATGATTTAAGGAAATAAACCTTTTTGAGGAATTTTGAGGAATTATTTTGAGGAATGAATGAGGAAAATAAAATTTTGAATGATGAGACTTGATTGTGGTTTTTCTATGACGGATATGGGTCGGGAGACGTTCCGCTTGCCATATTCAAATGACGGGTCTGGGCTTCAGATAAGTACTGAAGTGCCTTTCCAACTAACGGGTCTGGGCTCCGGATGAGTACTGGAGTGCCTTTCCAACCTAGTACTAGTGTTTATTAGCTTGATCAAGCGACTTGAGGTTGAGGAACCACAGTCGAGGAACGGAATTCACGAGGAAAATGTTTTAGAAAATTTATTTTATGCATGCAAATGTTTTAACGTTATTGAGGATTTATATGTTTATGCTTTTAAATTTCAGAAAAGAAATTATTTTCAGTAGGACTATTTTATTTGCATGTGCATGTATTATTTATTATTCGTTATCCCTGTTTTGTACTTGTTGAGTCTTTAGATCACTATGCTTGTTGGATGTAGATGAGGCCGAGATCGAGATCGAGGGGCAGGATTGCTGAGCGGATTGCAGTCGGACTTGGCACCTACCCAGCGACCTATTGTTTCTAGCATTTTCAGTCTTTTTAGTATATGTCGACTTGTTTTGAGAAAAGTATATTTCCTTATGCATGAAGATTATTTTTATAACTTAGACAAATTTTAGCTATCGTGCACGTTTATTTTGTTGGTTAAACTTTTATTATTCGTAGAAACCTTATGACAATGACTTACTATTATTTCTTCATTATAAATGTTTTTATCATGTGGGAGTTAGTATATAAAAAAAACAATATTCTTAGTCTTTTCTTTTCCGCAATTATGATCTCTTTTAAATTAAAAATAATTTAAGAGTGAGGGACGTTTCACTCCATGATCTGTTTGCAAACCTGAAAGCCTATGAATTTGAATCGGAGACGAGATCAGAAGAAGGACCCTCCACGTCCCAACCTACTCAAGCATTAGCTGTGATAGAAGAGAAACCACAGAAGGCAGCTGAGCAGATTAGAAACGATGCTATGTCCCTCTTCATTAAGGAGTTTGGGAAATTCATGAGAAAAACTCAATCACCCTTTTTTTCAAATAAAGCACATAAATCTGAATAGAATACTACTAATGATATAAAATGCTTTGAATGTGGCAGGCCAGGACATTTTTCTATGGGCTGCACAAAACCAAAGCAGGATGATAAGAGAAATTCAGATCACAGACGACACCGCACGGATAAGAAGCCATACATAAAAGGCGGAATAGCAAAGGGTTTGTAGCAGAAGAAAGCAAAAGCAAGTGGACTGATTCTGATTCAGATGAGAGCACTTCAATCAGATCATCAAGTGACAGTGAAGAGGATGACGAGGTATTTGATTTCTCTAATTGTATGTTTACACGAGAAGACCTTGTTAATTCACATAACGAAATGGTCTATGAGTACAAGAAGCTGTCTTGGACATTCGAGGATGTCAAAGCTAAAAACGAGTGTCTGGAAGACAAGTCAGATGACGCAAGCTGTTTATAGTTTGAAAATTCAGACAGTCTAAAGACTGAGTTAAGTAAGCTGAAAACAAATAATGAATTTTTGAGATCCAAGTGTAATGAGCTCACGTCTGAAAATGAGACTCAATCTGATGATGAGCGCTTGTACAAAGTCTTCTATTTCATTAGGCAAGCTGCATGAGGTCCAGAAGTCATTTAATGACAAATCTGGACTGAGATTCAGCTCTGGCGAAAGCAGCTCTAGTGATATTAGTACTCAATCATATCTGACAGATGACAAGCTCGAAAGAATGAGTTTTGTCAAAGCCAGTATGATACATGATACACTTGAATCGGTTAAGTATGATGATCAAATTGTATCTAAGCTAAACCAGAAGGGAAAGTTTGGTATAGGCTATGCTGAGCCTGAGAACTCCATGCCTATCAGCCTAAAGAACAGACTAGAAAAAGACCGAGCTAAATCTGGTTCACAGTCATCTGTTCTGCATCAGCAAAGGCGTAGTTCAATAAATGTAAGGAAGCAGAACAGAGCATATGAGCTCAGATGCGATCTAGATGGTCAAAGTACAAAACCGATGTTCAACAGATCACACAGTATTTCAGCACGCACCCTAGTGGACACATACACAAGAAAAACTATCAAGTTAATTCAAGTATGGGTCTTAAAAGGGTTAATCCAATCTGGACCCAAGTAAATATGGGTAGCAAAATCTTCTTTCTGATTGCAGGTATTCAAGAAGTCCGAATGGTATCTGAACAGTGGCTGCTCTAGGCATATGATTGGGAATCACAAGCTGCTTTCTGACATAAAATACTCCAGAGGACCAAAGATTGTCTTCAGTGACAACTCAAGAAGTGAAACTATGGGCAAGGTAAGATTGTCCATGTTAACATAGTTATAAATGACGTGCTACTTGTTGAGAATCTGTGTTGTAATCTGATAAGCATTAGTCAATTATATGATCATGAGTATTTAGTTAATTTTCACAAACACACATGCAAAGTCAAGAATCCAGCTAGTATGACCGTCCTAACAGGACACAGATTAGGCAATACTTATAAAGTGAACTTGTCAGAACAGCTGGTAACTGAACCTACCTGTTTGTTTGCAAATTCATCTAAAGCATGGTTGTGTCATAAACACATGAATCATACAAATTTTAAAACTATATCCAGTCTGTGTAAGCAAGATTTGGTCACTGGTTTGCCCAAGATTGTTTTTACAAAAGATAAATTGTGTTCAGCCTGTTAGCTTGGAAAGCAAGTCCGATCCACTTTTAAGAACAAGGTTGTAACTCCTCTTCCCAGAGCTTGGAGCTGTTGCACAAGGACTTGTTTGGTCCTGTCCAGTTATCCAGCTTAGGGGGAACGAAGTATACCCTCGTGATTATGATTACTCTAGGTTTATCTAGG
Source organism: Dorcoceras hygrometricum (assembly GCA_001598015.1). Classification (NCBI taxonomy): domain Eukaryota; kingdom Viridiplantae; phylum Streptophyta; class Magnoliopsida; order Lamiales; family Gesneriaceae; genus Dorcoceras; species Dorcoceras hygrometricum. The sequence goes on along the minus strand of KQ991036.1, from coordinate 45,633 downwards.
TAACATTTATAAAATTAAAGGATCAAGAATCTTCTTCTATTGATAGGATTAGGAGTGATCATGGTACTGAGTTTTTAAATCGAAATTTATCTTCCTATGTTGAACACAAATGAATCAGGAATGAGTTATCTGCGGCTACATCTCCTCAACAGAACGGTCTTGCTGAGCACCGTAACTGTACTTTAAAAGAAGCCGCAAGAACTATGCTTGCTGATTCCGGTATTAGTAAAAAAATTTGGGCTGAAGCGGTGAACAATGCGTGCTATACACAGAACAAATCAATGATTAGCAAGAAGCAGCAAAATACATCGTATGAGATCTGAAATGGCAAACAACCAATCATTGCATATTTTAAAGTTTTTGGTTGTCGCTGTTTCATTCATAAAAATGGTAAAAATGCATTTAACAGCTTTTGATGCATGATCTGACATTAGTATCTGTTAGAGTAGATGCCCAACTAGCCAACTTGTGGCGTGTGAGTTTTATTGACTCTTTGTATAACGATCTTTATTTATGAAATTCGCATTTCTTTTATGGCATTATTTATTTTCATTATGTTATAATGTTAAAAATTGTGTTGGATAAAGCCTAGGATGCACTATAGTGTAAGTTAGATGTGATAATGGATATGATGGCTATCATGAAACACATCAAATAGTCACTGTGTATTTTGAACTCGTTCCTAGTCGATTGGGCCGTAAAAATGAGGATAAGGCCGCCCGAGCTTGAGACTAGCATCTGCGATGTGAAGTACCATGTTTCATTGGTAGAGAACATTGTGATGATTCTGAGCATGCAGATGGATAGTGACCTGGTGATCTATCGAACTACCCTCGTTCGGACTTTCCAAGTGGTTACCATTTTTCGAGTGGATAAGTCCGAGATCTTGGTTGTACTGATTAGTCCTCACTACGCAAAACGTCATTGAGACTCTACATGATAGGTGCCTCACTTTGACCGGTTTACCGACTCATTTGAGGTCATTAGGTGGCGGGATTGGGTGAGGTCCCGATGCATGTAGGAGTCGATGCTTCGTTGTTGAGGATTCACCGCTTGCTTTTAAGCGTGGATATCCTATGCTATCTGAGGAGATAAATAGTGTGATAAAATCTCTGGCCAGAGTACTAGATGTGTTTTAGGTAAATGGGTTTACCTAGTAACACTCGCGATGTCACTATTTGATCTCCAAGATGTTTATTGGATCTCTAGTCGACTCTCAATTTTACCAATGGTCGTTGATCTGATCGGGATATATGTGTTGAAAGGACCGTACTGTACACTAACCATTGACCAACTGGTTCTTGCAGGCACTATCAGTGATACCTAGGGGATCATGGGGCGATGTTGCTAGGCGCTTTACCATGATCCGATGGGTAAGTCCGAAATTGTGATTTCGGAGTCGCAATGGTTGTGAGCCCACGGCTAGCTGTATCCCTGAACCATTGAGGGTCACACAAGTACTGGCTTCACGATTCCCGCACGGAAATTGAGCTCAATGTGTTGAGCATAGGAGGAGGTATTTAGGGAGTGCGACTTCCTAAAAGTCGACAGGGGTCAAATTGCAATTTCCCTAAAGTTGGGCTAGTTTGACTATCCTTGAAACTTGAGGGGCTAAACTGCAATTTTGGACTAGGTGGTCTGAAAAATTGTTTCCGCATCATAATACTAAGTTTTGGAAACTGTGTTGATCGGTCCGATCTGATCGTCGATCGGAGTTATGATGAAGCCATGGTGATAGGAATGAACCGAATGTTCATATGGACCTGGGCCAGCCCCATGTCCATTGGGTTGGTTCAAGCCCATGTATCACTTTTATATACATGACTTGGTCTAGGGCTACAATAAAATATAACACAACTCTCATACCCTAGACCTAGCACTAGCCGCCCCCCTCTCCACTTCCACCTCACGGCCGCCGCTCGCCGCCTTGCGCCGCCGCCCGCCGCCATCCGTTTTCTTCGTGGTTGGAATTGTTCCGATCACGTCGATGAGGAGGTTTCGTTCGTGACAAATTCGTCAGCTTTTCTAGTGCAGACTGACGAAGGAGGCGTGATTCCAGTCGTGGACCGGATTAGGAGATCTACCGCCGCCTACCTTTGAAGTGCCAGATTCCCTGTGAATCTGGTCGGAGCTAGGTGCCTAGATTCCAGCAAGGTATCTTCTTTAAACCATCCTATGTATGTTTTAAGGCTTTGATTGTTATGTATCGACCGATTCCCGGTGCAAAATTTTAAACTTCCGCTGTGCCCCGAGAAACGGGATCCGGATCCGCCGCTGCGCCAACAGTGGTATCAGAGCCAAGGCTCGGATCTATCAATACATATTTGTGCCCGAATTGCATCTGATTTCAAAATTTCAAAAACAAAAAAAAACTAAAATTTTTTGGATAGGGCGCCGCCGCGCGCACCACCGTGCGCGCCGCAGCACGCAACGTGCGCGCGGCGTGCG
>KQ991036.1:17469-27816 GCA_001598015.1 Dorcoceras hygrometricum | reverse complement strand
CAACCATTGTGGCTCCGAAATCACAATTTCGGACTTGCCCAACGGATCATGGTAAAGCGCCTAGCAACATCGCACCATGATCCCCTAGGTATCACTGATAGTGCCTGCAAGAACCAGTTGGTCGTGGTTAGCGTACAGTACGGTCCTTTCAACACATATATCCCGATCAGATCAACGACCATTGGTAAATCGAGAGTCGCTAGAGATCCGATAGCTATGCATACATCTTGGAGATCGAATTGTGACATCGCGAGTGTTACTAGGTAAAATCATTTACCTAAAACACTTCTAGTACTCTGGCCAGAGATTTATACACTATTATCCCCTCAGATAGCATAGGATATCCACGCATGAGAGCGAGCGGTGAATCCTCGACAACGAAGCATCGACTCCTACATGCATCGGGATCTCACCCAATCCCGCCACCTAATGACCCCAATTGAGTCGGCAAACGGGTCAAAGTGAGACGCCTATCATGTAGAGTCTCAATGATGTTTCGAGTCTGAGGACTAATCAGTACAACCAAGACCTCGGACTTATCCACTCGACAAATGGTAACCACTTGGAAAGTCCGAACGAGGGTAGTTCGATAGATCACCAGGTCACTATCTATCTGCATGCTCAGAACATCACAATGTTCACTACCAATGAAACACGGTACTTCGCATAGCAGATACTAGTCTCGAGCTCGGGCGGCCTTATCCTCATTTTGACGTCCCAATCAACTAGGAACGAGTTCAGAATACACAGTGACTATTAGATGTGTTTCATGATAGCCGTCATACCCACTATCACATCTAACATACACTATGGTGCATTCTAGGTCTTTATCCAACACAATTGTAAACATTATATAATCATAATGAAGATAAAGAATGCAATGAATAAATGCGAATATCATATATAAAGATCGTTTCATACAAGAGTCTATAAAACCCACATGCCACAAGTTGGCTAGTTGAGCATCTACAATAACAATCTCCCACTTTCCCTATAGCCAACTACTCATCAGACGCAGTCCCATTGTTTCGTGATGTTTTTCAAACAACGGTCCTGGAAAGGGCTTCGTAAGTGGATCAGCAACGTTGTCCGCAGAGGCGACTCTCTCAACTGCTATGTCACCTCTAGCCACAATATCCCAGATTATGCGGTATTTCCTCAGTATATGTTTGGATCTTTGGTGAGACCTAGGCTCCTTTGCTTGCGCAACGGCACCCGTGTTGTCGCAGTACACCGGGACTGGACCAACTCCATCAGGAATGACGCCCATCTCTTGGACAAAATTCCTTATCCAAACGGCCTCCTTAGCAGCAGCTGATGCTGCAATGTACTCAGCCTCAGTGGTTGAATCCGCGATGGTGTCTTGCTTGGAACTCTTCCAAGAGACAGCACCACCATTGAGCATGAATACAAATCCAGAGGTAGACTTCGAGTCATCCACGTCACATTGGAAGCTAGAATCAGTGTAGCCTTCCAATTTCAGTTCACCACCCCCATAGACCATGAACATATTCTTAGTCCTTCGCAAGTACTTAAGAATATCCTTCACAGACTTCCAATGCAATTGGCCGGGGTTGGCCTGGTAGAGGCTCATGACACTCAGAGCATATGCGACATCTGGTCTAGTTGAGATCATGCCATACATAATACTACCTATTGCCGAGGCATATGGCACACGTGCCATACTCTCTATCTCCTCATCAGTCTTTGGACACATAGACTTAGATAGAGTGACCCCGTGGCACATAGGTAGGTGTCCTCTCTTGGACTCTTCCATAGAGAACCGCTTAAGTATGGTATCGATGTAGGTGGCTTGGGTGAGTTCGAGCATCCGTTTCGATCTATCCCGATAGATCTGTATTCCAAGAATATAGGATGCTTCGCCCATGTCCTTCATCGAGAATCTACTAGACAACCATACTTTAGTTGATTGCAGCATTCCTACATAATTCCCAATTAGTAGAATGTCATCAACATAAAGTACAAGGAATGTCACAGCGCTTTTAACTACCTTCTTATATACACATGGCTCCTCGGGATTCTTGATGAAACCAAATTAATTGTTTCATCGAATCTCAGGTTCCAACTCCTTGATGCTTGTTTGAGACCGTAGATCGATCTCTGAAGTTTGCATACTTTATGCTCACTTCCTACAGATGTGAAACCCTCAGGCTGCGTCATATAGATATCTTCCTTAATGTTTCCATTAAGGAACGCAGTTTTCACATCCATTTGCCATATCCCATAGTCGTACCATGTGGCTATGGCTAACAAGATTCTAATTGACTTGAACATTGCGACTGGTGAAAAGGTTTCATCATAGTCAACACCTTGCCTTTGAGTGTAACCTTTCGCGACCAGTCGTGCCTTGTAGGTCATTACCTTACCATCAGGCCCAAGTTTCCTCTTGTATACCCATTTACACCAAATAGGAACAATTCCTTCGGGAGGGTTAACAAGAGTCCAAACTTGGTTCGCATGCATTGAGTCAAACTTAGACTGCATTGCTTCAAGCCATAAATTAGAATCAGCATCGGAAATTTCCTCCTTGAAAGTTCTTGGATCAGATCCAACAACTTGATCACCTTGATCATCTTCAAGGAGAAAACCATATCTCTCAGGAGCCCTAGGAACCCTTTCGGATCTCCTAGGTGCGACCATTTCTGGTACTGGCTCTGGAGGCGGTGGCATTCCTAGAAACAAACACTTTTGTTTCGCTGGGATAGTAGAAGTAGTATCCAATGGAATTCTTTGGATACCCAACGAAGTAACATAAGATGGATCTCATATCCAGCTTATCTCCCACTGTCTGCTTCACGTAAGCAGGACATCCCCAAATCCTCATGTATGAGTATTTGGGTGATTTGCCCATCCATATCTCATATGGAGTCTTATCCAATGCCTTGGTGTGGACATTGTTCAACAAAATTACCGTCGTTTCGAGCGCATAGCCCCAAAACGAGGTAGGAAGCTCAGTGAAGCTCATCATAGATCAAACCATGTCCATCAAAGTTCGATTACGACGCTCCGCTACACCATTGAGCTGTGGTGTGGCCGGAGGGGTCCACTGTGCGAGAATCCCATTCTCTTTAAGATAGTCTTGAAATTCAGCACTTAAGTATTCACCACCTCGATCGGATCGAAGTGCTTTAATACTCTTGCCTAGCTGTTTTTCTACTTCAGCCTTGAATTCTTTGAACCTTTCAAAGGATTCAGACTTGTGCTTCATTAAGTACAAGTACCCATACCTAGAGTGATCGTCGGTAAATGTGATGAAGTATGTGTGACCGTATTTAGTACCAATACTAAGCGGACCACACACATCAGTATGGATCAAATCCAATAGGCCTTGGACACGTTCAGGCTTGCCCTTGAAGGGTTGTTTAGTCATCTTTCCCTTGAGACAAGATTCACAAGTTGGTAGGGAGTTAATGTCTGACAGATCAAACATGTCACTCCTAACTAACTTGTTCATCCTACTTAAAGAAATATGACCTAGCCTAGCGTGCCAAAGTTGTGCTGGGTTTAAGCTATCGTATTTCCTTTTAATCGTGGTTGTATGTGTTTCGACATCGCGAGTTGGAACTGGTTTTAATTTTAAGGTGTACAGATCATTTTCGCGTTCCCCAATACCAATCAAACATTCATTCTTGTAAATATTGCAAATCGAATTAGCAAACATACAAGAATATCCATCACTATCAAGCATAGAAACAGAAATAATGTTCTTTATTAATTCGGGAACAAATAAAACATCCTTCAATAACAACTTAAAATTTGCGATAGAAATAAATAAACATCTCCTATAGCTACTGCAGCAACTCTTGCTCCATTGCCAAGCCTCAAGTGGGTCTCACCCTCTCTAAGACGTCGGCTTCTTGTCATCACCTGCAAATCATTGCAGATGTGAGATCCACATCCGGTATCAAGTACCCAAGAATTCGAATTAAGAGACATATTTATTTCGATATAGAACATACCTTTCGCAGTTCGCAACTGCTCGAGGTACTCCTTACAGTTCCTTCTCCAATGCCCAGGCTTGTGGAAGTGGTGGCAAACATCCTCAGACTTGTTCGGCTTGGAAGCCTTTTCCTTTGGCTTCTTAGTGGGCTTTTCCTCCTTCGCAGGGGCAGAACGCTTCTTACCCTTGCGTCTGGGCCCCTTCTTCACAGAGGAAGAAGAGCCCATGAGGAGGACGGGCTTGTCTTTCTTTATGGTTCCTTCGAACACTACAAGCATGTTAACCACCTCTTCAAGGGTGGCTGCCAGCTTGTTCATGTTGAAGTTGACCACAAAGGGGTCGAATGCAGCAGGCAGTGAGAGGAGAAGCACATCCACAGACAGCTCGTGTGGAAGTGTGATATCAAGGCCCGACAACTTTTCAACGAGCCCAATCATATGAACCATGCTCGCGGACCGAAGTCCCATCGCGCATGCGGCTTGTCATAAGCTCCTTGACAGCCGTGAACCTCTCATGTCGAGAGTTCTCCCCGTACAGTTCCTTGAGATGAATGAGTATGTCAGCAGTATACTTTGTCTTCTCAAAGCGCCGTTGCATTTTGTTGGACATCGATGCCATCACATAGGATCGAGTCTTAAGCTCGTCGTCCACCATTGTTGAAGAGTCACCAGCTCCTCAGGGCTGATATCGGCAGGGGCTTCCTTCGGAGGGCTCTTCTCTATCGTATAAAGAAGTTTCTCCGAAGACAACACAATGTTGAGGTTTCGAAGCCAGTCTTGGTAGTTCAGACCGATGAACTTGTTGCTATCCAGTATAGCAGCGAGTGGGTTTTTGATCGAAGACATTTTAAATGCAGTTATACTGAAAAGAAAAACAGACATGCATTACTAACTATATATGAAAAACTCTAAGACATAAAACAAGGTTGTTAAGTTCTATGAATTACCCTCCCACTATTTTAACGATTTCACCACCCTCTAATGAAATCGGGAAAGCAAGTTCCCTTAGTGGGTACACGGAGCCCAGTCAGGCGATCATGGTCTCGAAAAATATCAGCCAACCATGACCCCCAAAAGGTAGTTTCCAATTGCAACGGGTGCAACCTCCATGTATTCACCTCACGTCCAGTAAGGGCCCAATAATATGACGTCGTTTACTATCACGTGTCAAGATGACCCATCAATGTTGAGTCGTGAAGGACGGTCCCCTTAACGTCCCCAATAATATGAGCCAACGTTAAAGGGAGTTCCAACCGACTCACAACAATTGTCAATGGCGTGGACAGCTTTCCGGCATACATAACCCCCTCAATAATATGATCCGGGCTATGTATGCGGGTAGCATTGGCGTACACCCATTGTTGATGGAAGGTAGGGATAATTTAAACAGATTTAAATTCCCTTTAGTTTATCGAATAAACTTTTAATCTTGATATTAGTTTTAAATCGTATTTAAAACGAGGGATTTTATTTTTGAAAAATTTGGTCTCATGCAATTTTAAATCAAATTTAAAACATGCGGATTCAACATATATATATCAAATATATAACTAACTTTGGGATGATCGATCGCGAGAGCTATGCGGTCCGTGGTTGCCAATCACGGACCTGGGTCCAATCCCAGGTGAAATGCAATATGCAATGCAATCCTATTACATTTGTTTCCGGTTTTATAGATCTTGATGGATCTGTTTTGACAGATCCTGATTAAGTTTTGAATTACACAAAACCTGTTATTGTGATTCTAACAATTCTACTTGAGTGGACAGATTCTAGCTATCGAAGAAGACAATGAACACTCGAAGAATCTGTCCAGCCGATGGTTCGCAATATATTGATTCAGCAGTTGATTTGGTGTTCATGGAATCGGCAGCTGGATTAGCATTGGATACGTCCAAAGTTGAATCAGCTGTTCGTAATCAGGCGAAGGCCAAGTTGAACCAGCTGGAGCACAGTAAACCAGCTGGAACGATGACAACCAGCTGCAAGCGCTAAAGAGCGAAGTGAACCAGCTGGAACAGGAATTGAGAAGCGCGCTGGAGAATTAGATCGAAGAAGAAGATGCGCAAAGTTACTGTTGACGAATCTGTTAGCAGTCGCGTTTATAAGTACTGTTGATGAATCTATCAACAGTCGCTATTCAGGAAGCAAGAAGCAATGAAGAGATCAGCTGGAGCTGGAAGCTACAGTGATCAACAGATGAAGCGAAGCGCAAGAGATGATGCGACGTCGTGCTGAAGGATCAGCAGATGAATTAGCGTTGATGACGTCATCGGTGACGTCATCATATTCAGCAGATGGTTTGAGAGAGCAGTCGCAAGAATCAGCAGGTAGCTTGCATCCAGATGCAAGAGAAGCGACGTCGTAGAGGAGGCAATCCAGTCGCAAGCTACTGTTCACCAGCAGATGCTATTTGAATATAGCGATAGCAAAACGATGTCGTTTACATAAGTTGATACGACAGCGTTTTGCTCTTGCACTAAAGATTCAGCAGGAAGACTTTGCATTGATAATTCAGCAGTCGCAAGCTACAGTGGATCCAGTCGCAACGCAAAGATTTCCAGACGTAGTGTTTGAGTAACCAGTCGCAAGATACCAGCTGGAAGCATATGTTTAATACCAGCTGGACAACCAGACGCAAGCAACAGCAGCATCTAGTCGAGAGCTTATTTTAATCAGCTGTTGCTACGCATCCAGTCGTTTGGAAATTCAGTCGCGAGCTACAGTATCCAGTCGCAAAGATCCAGACGCAAGAAAAGAAGAAGTAACGAAGCGTGGCAAACAGACGCAAAGAATTCAGTCGTAGCGATAAATCAGCAGCGAAGCAGTTGACGATTCGAGAGTTGGATGTCAACTGCTGAGCGCAATTCAAATGGCAATCAACGATGGAAAGGATCAATGGCTGAGATTTAGTCGTGCATATTGCCTCAATTCAAGGGAACAAGATTTGTACTATTCTGGGAAATAGTACACTTTACAGAGGAGCGTTGCACTGAAATGGAAATACAAGTGCTGCTTGTGTGGGGGGGGGTTTGGAGATGTGCTGTAACCATCAAAGTCTTCTAGTGGAGCCTTTCGAGGTGGAAGAAGGGGAGATGTAGGACATTGAGGTCCGAACTTCCAGAAACAAATCGCTTGTGTATTGTACTCTGTTATTCATTCAGCACCTGCTTTACTTTAGCATCGCAAAACATATTTGATGGCATACACGGTTAGCACACTTGCACAGTCGAACAGATTTATGTTGCACATAAATCTGTTTGAATCGTTTTAAAATACTAAGGATTCAGTTCTGGTGTTTCCGCATGATTTTTAAATCATGCCAGATCTGTCTCCGGTGCTCTTCGTGTGATTTTAAATGTTCAAGAACAACGAGCTATTGCAGCTCCAGAATATCAGCAGCGAGCAAAAATTTCGAAAGCCTTTTAAACGCGCTCTTGCTGCTGATCTTTTGATCCTATTTCCAGGGACCAACAAGTGGTATCAGAGCAGGTTGTTCTTGAAAAAGCACTGATTTTAAAACACATGTGCTATGTTTTAAATGTTTTAAATGTTTTGAGAAACTTATTTTGTGAAGGCCACGTCTGTTTTTATATAGAACCGGTTTTTCGCTTGATGAACTGTCGGGATGCATGAGTCTCGGGCAGATGCCAAGCTTCTATTTTCGTTGTGCTGTAAGATCACTTGGAGCGAGGCTCAGTGACAAGCACATGGGGCGAGATAGAAGAAGGAAAAATCTGAGCTGTTCTCTGTACTGGTTCTTCATAATTTTGAGTAACTCAGTAGCACGTGTTATTTGAAATATTTCGATGCTCTGATTTGTTTTAAATTGTTCTGTTTTGCGGATTCCAGCTGATGCAAAATTTTGTTTTTAAAATGATTTGAGCTCATGTTATAAAAGACAGGGAGAGTGGCGTCACTGTCTTTTATAATTTTGAGTTATGCATCAGCTCCTGTTTTCAAAATCATATAATTTTGCATATGGTGCTTCCAAAAAGCTGTTTTTTTTTTTCAAATTGAAAACTCCTGCTGCTACATTGTTTTTATTGTAACAGTGTAGGGAGAGCTTTTTGTTTTAATTATCGGGAAGACCAGCAGTTCACTCTCTTTTTGATTCCCACAAAAAAGGGAGAGAATTGTTAGAACATGCATCGTTGATTTGAGGTTTTGTGTAAATCAAAAAGGGAGAGATTGATGGATCTGTTTTGACAGATCCTGATTAAGTTTTGAATTACACAAAACCTGTTATTGTGATTCTAACAATTCTACTTGAGTGTACAGATTCTAGCTATCAAAGAAGACAATGAACAGTCGAAGAATCTGTCCAGCCGATGGTTCGCAATATATTGATTCAGCAGTTGGTTTGGTGTTCATGGAATCAGCAGCTGGATTAGCATTGGAGACGTCCAAAGTTGAATCAGCTGTTCGTAATCAGTCGAAGGCCAAGTTGAACCAGCTGGAGCATAGTAAACCAGCTGGAACGATGACAACCAGCGGCAAGCGCTAAAGAGCGAAATGAACCAGCTGGAACGGGAATTGAGAAGCGCGCTGGAGAATTAGATCGAAGAAGAAGATGCGCAAAGTTACTGTTGACGAATCTGTTAGCAGTCGCGTTTATAAGTACTGTTGATGAATCTATCAACAGTCGCTATTCAGGAAGCAAGAAGCGATGAAGAGATCAGCTGGATCTGGAAGCTACAGTGATCAGCAGATGAAGCGAAGCGCAAGAGATGATGCGACGTCGTGCTGAAGGATCAGCAGATGAATTAGCGTTGATGACATCATCGGTGACGTCATCATATTCAGCAGATGGTTTGAGAGAGCAGTCTCAAGAATCAGCAGGTAGCTTGCATCCAGATGCAAGAGAAGCGACGTCGTAGAGGAGGCAATCCAGTCGCAAGCTACTGTTCACCAGCAGATGCTATTTGAAGATAGCGATAGCAAAACGATGTCGTTTACATAAGTTGATACGACAGCGTTTTGCTCTTGCACTAAAGATTCAGCAGGAAGACTTTGCATTGATAATTCAGCAGTCGCAAGCTACAGTGGATCCAGTCGCAACGCAAAGATTTCCAGACGTAGTGTTTGAGTAACCAGTCGCAAGATACCAGCTGGAAGCATATTTTTAATACCATCTGGACAACCAGACGCAAGCAACAGCAGCATCTAGTCGAGAGCTTATTTGAATCAGCTGTTGCTACGCATCCAGTCGTTTGGAAATTCAGTCGCGAGCTACAGTATCCAGTCGCAAAGATCCAGACGCAAGAAAAGAAGAAGTAGCGAAGCGTGGCAAACAGACGCAAAGAATTCAGTCCTCTTCGTGTGATTTTAAATGTTCAAGAACAACGAGCTATTGCAGCTCCAGAATATCAGCAGCGAGCAAAAATTTTGAAAGCCTTTTAAACGCGCTCTTGCTGCTGATCTTTTGATCCTATTTCCAGGGACCAACAAGTGGTATCAGAGCAGGTTGTTCTTGAAAAAGCACTGATTTTAAAACACATGTGCTATGTTTTAAATGTTTTAAATGTTTTGAGAAACTTATTTTGTGAAGGCCACGTCTGTTTTTATATAGAACCGGTTTTTCGCTTGATGAACTGTCGGGATGCGCGAGTCTCGGGCAGATGCCAAGCTTCTATTTTCATTGTGCTGTAAGATCACTTGGAGCGAGGCTCAGTGACAAGCAAATGGGGCGAGATAGAAGAAGGAAAAATCTGAGCTGTTCTCTGTACTGGTTCTTCATAATTTTGAGTAACTCAGTAGCACGTGTTATTTGAAATATTTTGATGCTCTGATTTGTTTTAAATTGTTCTGTTTTGCGGATTCCAGCTGATGCAAAATTTTGTTTTTAAAATGATTTGAGCTCATGTTATAAAAGACAGGGAGAGTGGCGTCACTGTCTTTTATAATTTTGAGTTATGCATCAGCTCTTGTTTTCAAAATCATATAATTTTGCATATGGTGCTTCCCAAAAGCTGTTTTTTTTTTCAAATTGAAAACTCCTGCTGCTACATTGTTTTTATTGTAACAGTGTAGGGAGAGATTTTTGTTTTAATTATCGGGAAGACCAGCAGTTCACTATCTTTTTGATTCCCACAAAAAAGGGAGAGAATTGTTAGAACATGCATCGTTGATTTGAGGTTTTGTGTAAATCAAAAAGGGAGAGATTGATGGATCTGTAAACAGATCCAGATTAAGTTTTGAATTACACAAAACCTGTTATTGTGCTTCTAAAAAATCTACGAAGTGTGCAGATGTTAATCAGACGTGAAGACCAGTGCTTATCAGGAAAGTTCACAGCTGGTTTGGTTTATCACTTAGACGGCAACTGGATTAGCAATGGAGACGTCCAAAGTTGAGTCAGTTGTTCGTACTTAGGCGGAGGCCAAG